>KK502420.1:2102989-2128224 GCA_000688735.1 Glossina austeni | reverse complement strand
AAAAAGGATAAATTAAGTGAGATAAAGAGTCGGCAATACGAACTTGAGCGGAAGATGGACGAGATTCGCAAGTGTAAAGAAAGAACTATTGACTTAAAAAATCAGCTTAAAGGCAAGTTACAGATATGCATATCCATCCTGTGCGTGCCCGCCAAAGTCAACTGTTTCATAGTAGATAGTCTCGCTCTTTCCTTGCCGTTTGTACTTTAACAGATAACGTGTTTTATTTTCGCATTTAGGCTAATAAGGTTAGCCTAACAAAAGTCTATTTAGCTTGAGAAAAGCACATTTTTTTCGCAAGAGGAATACCGATGCACTTAAACCTTTTTAGATTTGATCCATATCACGTTAAACTAGCTGCTGTTATTACTAGTTCAAAAAAGTCTGGTAGTTGGCGTCTTACATTTGGTATTGTTAGGTTTATCATCGATCCATTTAAGTATATCTGAAAATTTTATTGTTCTATAATTGGAAATAGTCGTGTATTGTAAGCTGTATGGATTGGGGGGCGGTGGAACGTTTATTAAACATTGTCTTTCTTCTTTTAGATTTATGGATTTTATGAAGCAATTTTTTGTCTAAGGGAGATGTGTCTGGTGAGCGAAAATTTGCCAGTAACTAAAATATACTTTCAGTTATTACAAATTTGCTTTTAATTTCACCGCAAAATTCTTTAAGCGTAAAAATATTTCAATTCCTTTGCTTGAAAGTATTGAGAAGCAAAATTATAGGCATCATATTTGTTCGAGACAAGGATTTGGTTAGGTTTGGTTTTATTTTTTCTTTTTATACCCATCATCGAAGCATTTGATCAGCACCAAATTTTGAATCGATTTAAGCATGTGCGTCTGTCCGTCGGTTCGTGTGTAATATATGTTGTAAACATTTTCCTAGTCGCAAAAGTGAAGCTATCGATTTCAGAAACATTGGAAGTTCTTGCGCACAGATTGGTATTGAAAGTGGGCCAAGTTAATCGCAGTACACACCTATAGTACCGCGTAAACTCAGCACAGCTCTGTTTTCCAAACCGGAAGAAATGAACTACTGCAGACAAATCTACAATAATTTGAACGTATATTCCATGGGCGATTCTGTAGTATTTGTAGAAAAATGTGAAATATTGTCCATGCGTAGAAGCAAGCTTCAAAAAGCCACTAAAGTGTATACATTTTTGGCTAGTTTCAAATTCGGAATGCATCTACGTATGTCCGTCTGTTCGTTCGTGGTAAGCATGTACGGTAAACACTCTTCCGTTCGCAAAGTTTGAGATAACGACCACAAATTTGCAAAAGAATTTAAAAATGAGCCAAACCGGTGAAAGGATACGCCTACAATAGCCATACGCCTATGCAGCAAAAACTGTGAACACCTTCGATTTCTATGTTTTTTGCTTTTTATTCGTAAACTACCCCATATGCCACTTCTGCTTTTATTCTGAAAGTAGAAAAAACCGTTCGCACCCACCCAGTGTTATGAAGTACGATAATTTAGTTCTTTACTTTTTTGGTGGTGTTTTTCGAGGTAACGGTGATGGGTGTAAAAGATGCGGCCATGACCGAATATAATTTTCTTACATGCTTTTCTTTTTATATTGCATTTCATTTTTTCTCTAAACTTACGAACTTAAGAACCAGTTGAGTAATGTGGAACCATTTGAATAATATGGAACTTTTCGTATTCAGATCCTATCCTCGAAAGTGACTTAAAACGGAATATAGCAAAATGTTTGAACGAACTTATTCGCTGCCAAGTGGGAAGAGTTCAAGCTTTAAGTTCACTTCAGAAAGCTGCTGCAAGCAAAGCATGCTCGCAGGCAAGGTTGCACGTCTTTAATACCGAAAATGAGGCACTAGCTAATCAAATTAACACAATTTTTGAGAATAGAAAATCTGCAAAGGTAAGAATAAAAAAAGATCAAACAAATCAAGCAACTTAATAACATGCCCGATTAATTTCAATTATCAGGATAGAGTGGCTGCGATAAAGACGAAATGCGAGACGATTAAAGGTAAACTTCGTAAAAAAGAAGATGAGATGGCAACATTGACTAATAAATCGGATCCCCGTAAAAAGAATTCAGTGAATTATCAGTTTTATTGTGATTTGCCTGACAACTATGAGGAATTGAAAGGGCTCATTAACGATTACGCCGCCCGTTTGGATTGCATGGAGGATGTAAATTCTGAGGTATATATACATATATATATATATATAGACATTATGTGCATTGCAATGCATTACGGATTTGTAAAGATTTTCTAAAAAACATGAAATAAAACATACGTAGATTTTAAGCGAACACGAGAATAAACTTCTGGAGATGAAAGCAATTGAAAGGCAAATTCAAGGCGTGTTAGAGGGTAATGAACACTATGTCGAAAAGATTCGAACTATCTACGATAGTTGGTTTCCGACTGTAGACCAAGTGATTGGAACCATTAATAAGCATTTCAGCGATTTTATGCAATCAATGGGCTACGTTGGCGAAGTGAGGCTAACACGAAAAGATACGGTAAGCGCATCGTGTTTTATATTTAACTTTAATAGTTTAGTAGTATGGTGATCTTGCAGTACGACTTTGATTCCTTTGGAATTGAAATTTTGGTTCAGTATCGACAAAATGTGCCTTTACAGGCCCTCAATAGACATGTGCAGTCAGGGGGTGAACGCGCCGTGGCTATTGCTGCCTTTACCTTGTCCATGCAACACATAAGTCATGTACCTTTTCGCTGTGTCGATGAAATCAATCAGGGAATGGATGCACGAAATGAGAGAAAAATTTTTGATATGTTAGTAGATGAAACTACAAAAACCGGTTGTTCTCAGTACTTTTTTGTTACACCGAAGGTAACCGAATTTTTCAATCAAGTGGCATTTCCGTCTATTTAATTACTTGTTGTTGTCTTCTTTCAGCTCCTCCGCAATTTAAAGTCTCATAAAAGAGCCTCAGTACATCTTGTTTTTAATGGTCGCATGATCGAATCGAAAGATGCGTTTATGTTTGTAATGCCATCTTAATGATTATATGTTGCAAAATTTTATTCATATATCTACATAGGCTGTGAAGTAAAATGTTCAAATTGTCGGTTCGTTGGGAAACGCTGTTAAAGTAAATAAATATAAAAGGTTATTGAAGATCTACTAATATTTTCAAAGAATTGAACTTTCTTTCTAATATAAAATTTAGTCCGTAGGAAATAGGCCGTAATATTAATAATTATTTTTATGTCTACATAGTTTCGTCATAATTTCTACAAACGTATATATATCGCGTATAAAGTGACTACTATTAAAATTATTACTAAAGTAAGAGTATATCCAGGGGTTCAAATTTTTCAAAATTTAACGAGAACTGTTTTGTCTCGCTTTACCCATAATAATTTAAGTTTAAGAATAAAGTCTATCCAGCAAGTCGTCTTTCGTAGGGATAACGCGCTTATCATGCTAAAACAAATGAATTCATATTTGCTGCGATTCTATTGGGAAACCAAAATTATTTCAGAATTATAAACTGATTAATTTTCAAGAACAATTGATTGATAAACTATGGAACACGAATGGAATTACATTGCAATTCGGCACTCAGTGATGTGTAGATTCAAACAAAATTCTCATCTTACATCATGAGTAAGATTTGTTTGAAAACTTGTTTAAAGCTTTTTTTTTTTTTGTTGTTGTTGTTGTTGTTGTTATGACAATCGCCAGTCAGCGCGTTTTTCTATTTAAAAAGGCTTCGTCCTATGGAATCGTTTTTAATTAAAGATCAAATCGATCGACATTGTTAAGTGATTGTTAAGTTAATTCTAGGAAAAGTTTACCCATTCCTTGGCATGTGAACTTAACAGGAGCAAATTTTGAAAATTTGTGCTTAAAAATTTATCTTTTGAAATTTAGAAAGTAATTAATTTTTTAAATGAAAATTAGCGGTTAACAATAATTTTATCACCGTAAGGATGCTACGCTAAAGTACACGTATTTAAAATTTTTTTTATACCTCTACGCGGAACCGAAGACGTCTGAAACTGAGGTATACCCTTTATTAATTTAAAAACAGATATCGATTTAGCCATTCAAGGTTGACGTCAAAGATCAAAAGTCACAACTTTGGCCTTGACACAACATTTTTCTCATTTCCCCTATGTCTTACTTATATATTATGCAACGATTCTTAGACGATTCAAGGCGATTAGTGCTGAATGATTTGTAATTTGTAAATATTACTTCGCTATAAATCGCGTCCGTATTTTCAACGAAATTAATCGTTTACTGCCGCTTAGGCATGTGCTGACCATCCTTTCTATATGTTTTGTTATCACAAGTTATATATCAGATTTAAATACACTTACTTTCGACTTATATAAAAAAAAAATGTTTAGCGATTTGAAATTGAATCAGATTTTTTCTTATCCTTTTTTAGTGAATGCGTGCATACACAATAAATAACTGCAGCATAATTGTCATATAATATTAATGCACGCATTTATCAGCTTTGCTTACGTACAAATATGTCGAGCATGAGCATGAGTTTATTATCTAAACATTCTGCTCATAATATAACGCGTAGTAGTAGTAGTAATAGTAGTATTGTATAATGCAATCAGGATATGAAGGTGAAGCCTGAAGGCTAATTTACCGATTTTCGTGAGTTTGCGATTTGGCTGAGTTTTTAAATTTAAACTAATGAGGTCCTAACTAAGATTCCGTTAGATTTATAAATAAACAGATAAGACTTAAGCTTGGCTATATATAAATATTTTAATATTATATTCACACTATATACTCCTGCTTGTAACAGTAAGAATTTGGAATCATTTTTTTTTTTTGCTTCACAAGCAATATGTTTGCATTTAAGAACCTTTGATGCGTGCATAGGCGTACGATACAATAGAAATGATTATAAATATATTAACTATCTGTTGAAGATTTGTAGAAAGTAGAAAAATATGCTTTATAGAGATGCGATAGATTGTTGCTTCCTTACGGCAATTCCCAGTCTTAGATTAGATGTAATCTTAAAAAAATTGAACTTGATTTGGAGTAGAGTTGCTTAGGAAGAGCTCTGATAGGATTTTCGTGCACGTATATGTACCTGCAGAACTTACACATTCTCTAATCGTATCTGAACTTTGTGTAAACGAACATTTTTAATCTATGTATACGCATAACTTGCATAACTATCAAGATTTACTTTATGATCAAATGACTATAAGATAAATTGACGAGGGAGGAGAAAATTCTATAGAATCATTGAAAACATGCATTACATAAAAATTCTATGATTCTAATTTCTTTTTATATTAAGCGAAAATTGTAGACGAACTTCTTAAAGGAATCAATTTTTCATTAATTTGTTTAAATGAATAAAACGAAGCCAGTTTGTCATAGACATGCTTTAAATTTGAATTTAGATGAGAGCGGGTAAGCGGATCTTTATTATTATTACTACTTTTGTATAATAATCGTTTAAGGGAAGAAGCGGTTCCATCAATTTGCTAAATTGGATTAAATCGGAATTCTCTAGCACGGCTTGATTTCCAATCGATTTGTCGAACTTGCACTTTTATTGTAACCTCTTTAAACCACTTAATAACCACAACCATGTTTATAGTTGCAAATATGGTAATTGACTGTAACGCTCCTTGTCATTGTGTGTGTGTGTGTTTTTTTTTTTTTTTTTTTTTTTGGGGGGGGGGGGGGGGGGGAGAAAGAAAGGGGAAAAAGCATTTTAATAAATAATCTTTTTTTTAATCTAATAATTATCATAATAAATTCCGGATTGAACGCGCTTTCAAAACGTCTCTGTTTCTCCTTTAGGTTATGTTATCTTTGATAGGAATCTTATTTTATTCACATCTCTAATATAACGGTAAGTAAAGAAATCGACAAAAGTCGTAAGTAAATCAGTGTCATTGCAAGTCAAGGAGAAAGGCAAAAGGGAAAGGAAAGAGCAATTATCGAAAAGAAATTTCACGTTATGTTCACTTATGATAAATTGAATGAAAGTAACGCGTTCATTATTATTATTGCAATTATGGTGACGATTAAAAGGAGACGAGATACTTGGGAAAATGAAGTCAGAGAAGTGAGTAGTAAGTAATAAGTAATAATGGGGGCATTCGCCAGCAGTGCCGCAATGCCATAATAATGTCCGAATGTCTCGGGTGTCCGGTGAATGATTGTTGTTGTTGTTTACATACGCACGCTGTATAGTGCCATTATTTGAAATTTCTAAGGGCATTATCAAATCAGTTATGTTGCGAGTTAGTGCCGCTTAAAAATTTCAATTTAGCGCAAGAAACATGGTGAACTTGTTGCACAATTTATTTGTTACAATTTACGCGAGATTGAAATTATGTTTAATTTCTAGTCTTTTGTTGTTATTGTTGTTGTTTTTGTTATTATTGTTGTTGTTGTTGTTGTTGTGTTGTCACACTCATTATGTTGGGACTTAGTAGGCCAGTAGAAAATGCGTATTAGAACCAATTCTATCATTTTGGTATACTACTGCTGATCTAAAAAATCCCAACCATAACGAGAGCAGTTTATATGTTCAAGTGTATAATCATTAGACACTTGCTTCATTCAGTCACTTTCAAAATATTTGCTTTCCCTATAAATATATATAAGTGTGCGTTTGAGTGTAGATAATAAATGCTAACCGAAACGTACGATATTTAGTACTTAACTCAGATGTGGTTTATGGAAAACTAAAATCGAAATCAACCATATTTTGATTTATTAATTCTGAAAATGAGTTAGTGAATGGGATCCCTTAGCGAACGCATGCAAATATTTGTTGGCTTCGTTGGCATTGGATGCTGCAATAGAATCTGTAATGTAATCGGGCGTAACTATGATTCAACCTTGCATCTGCGGTTACATAACAGTTGGTTGATGAAGCAAGATGTATGTAGATATGGATGTGGATATGGATGTGGATGTGGATGTGGATGTTTCAAATGACAATGACGACTCCATTCAATTTGCTGTTTGTTGTTCATTCAAACGTACCCACATACTTATGCATAAATTTATTATACATTTATTTATAGTTTATTAGTAAACACTTACCTACAGACCTCTCGGATTAGATTCTATTTCAATAATTGTAATTTTCAATGTTATCGACGGTTGTTCAATTGAGAAAATATGCCAAATTTAAATGCAACGATCACATAGGACTTTTCATACGCGATACTTTTTGAATTTCAATCGTGGAAATTCGCAGATCGTGGAACCAGCCATAAATTCGACCATTCATTTTCCATTTGATGAGTTCAACTAATAGTACACTTTAGTGTATTCAATAGTTAATGTATGGCACACACAGACAAATCGATTAAATATAAGTAAATTCCATATCAATTATGAGCCGAAATCTAACGATGTATTCAACTGTCTGTCTATCCTTATAATTAATTCGTTTAACTAACGTTGCTCTAGCCCGAGCTATTTATTTTTTTACAGAGCATTAACGTCCAGCATTAATCGCTTCCTGCTATAAATAATTCTTTGAAAATCGAAATCCTAAATAACCGAAATTTTCCACTTTCTGGGACAAATGCGTGTGTAATTGAAAAAAGTTGTTTAATTATTAAAGACACACTAGTAAGTTAAGTACGCTATAACACCTTACAGTTATTCGACGACTTTTCCAAGGAGGGCGTTTTATTCAACAGCATTCCTCCTTGGGTCAAAAGACGATAGTGTATCAAATTTTATTAAAATATTGCAAATATTGCGGCCTGTAGGATTGATTGGACCGACGGACTGACAAACTCGATCGTAATCGATAGTAAAAAGTGAGTCTATCTTAAGCTCTCTTTGATGTTGCACACATCCTGGAAAACTTAATATGCCCTAGCACGGCAAATGGTGTAGGGGAATAATTATAAAAATTCTTATAAGTTTATGTAAAAATTAAAATAAAAACTTTTTGCTTTAATACTTAGCCACTGTGGAAACGGTGATCAGTGATCGGTGATGGTTAGGATAAGGAAGACAGCAAGTAGACGGGCGTCGGTAGTGTTTGTGCATCTTTGATGTTGACCGATACACAACTCGGCCGTAAACGTGAAGCTGATTAGAAAAAAAGTGGTCCAATATTTTTAATAATTTACCTAAAAACGATTTCATTACAATTTATTTCGTTAATTAGTTTAAATTTAAAGGAATCTTCTATTTTATAGACTAAATTATCATCGGCCGATATGTTATCAATGTTCTATGGTGATCGATTTATACCGCGCCGGTGCACCTTTGTCAAAAGCCAATTCAATTTGAAATTCTCCCAAAAACGTGGCACTGTCGACATTTTAAATGTGGTAAGTTGTTGCTGCTTTGAAGAGTCAAATTATTTTAGCTGCGAAACTTTGTTGTCCTCATTCCACGATGCTGCACGACAATAGTGAGATTTTGATCTGAACTTGTTGTGTTTGGTGCTGTCATTATGTTTAGCGATTCTTTAAAGGTTGATACGCTTTAACAATCCATTCGTACGTTCGTTGCCTTTTATTGGCCGATTAACACGAACGCGAATAATCTGAAGCTAAACTTATGTCTTCAACTGTGGCGCTCACAACTCGCTCACAAAAATCGTGTCCACTTACTGCACGGACAGAGAGACACAGATCGAGGCAAAGGAAGAGTTTTCAAAAGGCTTGTTATTCTGATTCAAGTGCTTAAGCAAATCGTATTGTAGTACGCAGTACTTTGCAGACTCGTTGTACAGAGTCTTGTACAAATTTCTAATTTCTTCTCTGTTCTAAACAGAGTTTCATTTCGGTACAATTCTCGATATCGAGTGGATAGTAGGTTGCGGTATCTTGTGTGCGATATCGCCCCTTTTTTCGACATTCAAAAACTTCTTGTAAACTATTTTGGTCTCACTTTTCCATGTCCGACGTCGTGTTGTCGCGTTCGCTCTTTGTTCTCTCCTTTTTGTTTTTGTATACAATTTTCTTTAATGAAGCATTTATGAGAATCGTAAATAGTTAATGCATATAAGTAATGATATGAGGTTGTCATGACCAGCAAGTTTCGTTATTAGCAAATGTTGTTGAAGTGAATCGCTTAAGTTCATGCCTTAACTGTTAGCTCTGTAATTAGAGGTCGGATAACTTCAAAATCAATTAGAATTAAAATCACGTTGTCTTGGCGATTGATTGTTCCCTTTAAAGCGATTATAATTTGTTTTCTTTAAATTTAATCGTAACATCTACACATAAACACGCACATAAATGTGCGTTCATGTGTATTTTATATCGACGTTACGTTAATATGTGTTTAGGTGGAAAACCAAAATTACTGGAGAGAGAATGCCTACATACCCGTACTTAAGGACATGATTGAAGTGAAATCGGAAAGAATTTTGCAATTAACCGATCCAAGCTTACGGATATCGGGCATACCGGCATGCAAGAAGCGCAGAGTTCGCAATGGTAAATATTTCGATAATTACGATTGGCCTTGTATACCGCGCTTAAAGCCATCAATCTATGCGGATAAGACATTCGATTTGCCCGATTACAATACATTTTGTGGTATGTGGTATCATTTTTAAGTTCATCAAATTAATGCTATGCGCGTGTGTTTTTGTTTGGAAAAATTTTAGAAGAAAATATGATTGATTGGTCTGTTAACGGTCAAATAGCGGTATTGTTTGGTCATGATGTCATGATTTGGAAGAGTAAAGAGGATATTACTATGGTGTTTAACGTTCGATATCCGCGTGCGTTGGCGTACAGTCCAAACGGTGAATATCTGGCGATAAGTTGCAAGACCGGTGAACATCCAGGTGCGTAGCTAAAACTAAACTTAAAACCCGTGTTGATTCTATTTGCTATCTCTCTCTCTCTCTCGAGCACGTATACCTGAAATACTTGATGAGACTCGCCTTTCTTATATAAATTTTTGTCTTTTTCTAGTTGTCGAACTCTGGGACGTTCAATCTCCGAATTTCTCGGTACAAAGTGGTCAAATATTTGAACATAAATATGCTCATATTCTTGCTCTCGCTTGGGATAGACCAGGGACGCACCTGGTGTGCGGCAGTCATTTTGGAACCATATTCGTGCTATCTGTGCCAAATATGAATATAATGATGAAATTTCATAAGCATTACTTGCCGATTACGATAATACGCTTCTCGCCAAATAGGCGGTATTTGGCAAGCGGAGATGAAGAGGGCAACCTAGTCGTTTACAATTGGGGCTCATGCAGTGTACATCTCTACATATATTCAAGACGCGGGCTCCGTGTGGTTTTCGATTGGCATCCATGGACAGATTCCGATTTAGTGATTTGTAAATATTTTATCCGTTCGGAATTGCATAGCGTAGTTAGCAGATCAGCCATGAACATCGGCTTATATTATATTAAGATCATTTGTTATATATATGCTGATCGTTCTTCTAAAGCCTGATGTTTTTTTTTTTTTTGTGGTTTTTAAGTAAACCAATGCAATTGTTGTTAATATTGTTTATTCTTTCAGCTGAAACGGTTCCAGCTTCTATTATATTACTTCATGTGCCCAGCAAGAAAATTGTTGGATATTATCAGCATGCGGACAAAAGGATTATTATAAATACAATCTCATTCAGTAAACTTACCGGAGAGTTACTAGTCAGCATCTCAAACAAAAGTAATTTGTTATTTGACTTAATTCCAAAACAAATTGCAAATAATGGAACTTGCATCCCTCCCCCTCCCCCCCCTTTTTTTTTGTGCTACAAATTATATCTCAAGTAATCTTAGGCGATCCCTTCTCAAAGCAATCGCCTCTGCTTTCGCTTTGCTTTAACTTCGTATATGCTGTACACCATCAATGACGGCATATTTTCGTCTCCTTTCGATTGAGTATCCGTCCGTGTGTCGATCCGCTCTTTCACTTATCGCTTGAGACTCTCAAAGATTGAAAAAAGTTAAAGGCAGATGAGAGTCGGCATCTCGCGCTATTACCAAACCGATCCGCATGAATCTTAGAAACCGATAAAGCGAACGCTGACGAGAGCTAACAACTTACAAATTATAAAAAATATGAATTTTGAGATTTTTTATAAATCTTTAATTAGCCCAGTGAACTAAGCGTTATGCGACTTCTATGCAAGTTGCACTTATTTGCTTCAAATGATTGATATTCAAGCACGATTCGCTTCAGAGCGCTTCAGGCATAGCTTTTCTTTTTTTAGTTTTCATTAAAAAAATTTATTATTATTATTATTATTATTATTACAGTTGGTAATGTAAACTACAATCATAAAATACTTGTTATGGCTTCGTTGGATCGCGTTGTGGATGTAATCGCTTTTGCTCACGGTAATGCAAGATTTTTAGTTTGGAGTCCCGATGGAACTCATGTGGCGACATCGGGCAACGAAGATGAAACGCTTACAATGTGGAATTTTTGTGCAAGAAATCGGAAGCGATTTGCTCAAAATGCACCTTACACGCCCAATTTCCATTTGAGTGAGCGCAACTTTGGAAGTCAATTTAAGAAATGGAACAATGTAAAGTAACTGTGATGTGTGTCTGTGTGTCTTAACTTATATTTTTATGTTTGTAATTTATTTTCGTTATGTTTCATTAAAGCCTTAACTTAAAAGAGATCTTTCAAATGCTCGCCTCTTGCTTGTCTGCGGCAGTTTCATTTAAGATTCTTGCGTTTTTTTTGTTGTTTTTATGTTTATCTTGCTTGTCTCATATATGTGCGCCCACGCACCGCCTAATATGAAGAACGACCGCTGTGTTCGAATGACGCTAATGCGTAATTTTTATGCTTAATTTTTCTCTTTTGATGATCGATAGAACTTTCTGCAGGACTTGGAAACTTTTAAGAAAAAGTCTAGCCACCAAGAAAGAGGAGGAAGTGGAGGAGGAGAAGGGTATTCTTAAACTTTATTTTTAATCCAAGAAATTTAAAATTTTCCAATTTTATATTTGGTTATGAATCTCATTATGATTACATATGTGATTTAAATTTCGGACATAGCCTAAGATAGCCTAAGCCCTATCTCAAGTCATATCTTTCGTGTTTATGCAAGAACAAGTCGTCGATGGGACGGGGAAGGCGCGTTCTTTGCAATAGCCTGCCTTTGAATCGCTTTTGAACAACTCTACGAAATTAACTCTTCATCAACAATAGTCGCAGCCAAGTAATACTTTCTCGTTACATCTTGCTAAGCTTGGTCTCGAAAGCCGTATTAAGGGAATTCCGCGGACTAAACGTTAATGAAAGATGACAAAGTTTGAGTAGTATTTAGTAGAAAGATGCCACACAGCGTAACTCTTCATGGTCAAGGGAGCAAATAAAGCGAAATTAATCGCTTTACTATCATTAAAAAGTATTCCTTCCTTTAATGGGCGCTTACGGGGAACGTAGCAGAAAAATCAGCGAAGTCAGACATATTGAAAAATGCATTAATCATCGGTTTGCTATGGAAGGCGCTTTTAGTCCTCAAAGGAAAAGCTATTGCAGTTAGTTAGAAGAACTAGGGAAATTTTCACCTTGTTACGAATCATGTGCACTCATATATCTAAGACGTCATGTCTATCGAATCTAAATATTGGGAATTTTTTTTTGTAATCTCGTTTTAAGTCAAGTTAATCGGACATTGAGTTGACCTAGAGTTGATGATCGATTTAACGCATAAAGCATAATAAAGTATTTTTGGAAATTATTTCACTACATTGAACAGCCGTCGTTTAAGGCGACGTCTTTTTTTAAAAACACTTACAAAATGTTTTGTTCTTCGCTAAGCTATCTACGTCACTTGACTATACATTATAGCTGAATGTAATGGATTCAAGCTTTTGTTTTTATTTGTTATGAGTTTTTTTGGATTTTACTTTTAAACCAACACCGCCGGACTTTTGGCGACCATTGAGTTTGCCCTTCGTTGGTGAACCCGTTGGTGGCTTGGGTTTTAAAGGTTTCGGTTCTATTCGCCCGAATAGCTCGTAACTAAATTCGGTGCATAGCTTTCCTGTAACAATTCAAAAGGGGAGATAATCTTAGACTTGGATTTATTATTGAAATACATAGGCACACTAACCGTAACATAAGTCCTCCCCGCATTCGGGACACGTATGCAGGCGAGTTTCGACTATGCCCGATTTATTTTTCAATTTTCTCACACAATTATTTAGCATGAATTCCTTTCGGTCACGAGCTTCTGTTTTCAACTGCAGTTTTCCCATTTCGATCATACGTGAGAAATATTCGCTTTCCATTTTCAATTTAGGGCGTAGTGTGGTTAACATTTTCCAATCGATTGGTACGGCGCATAATTCATGCAATGCGACTTCTCTCATCTCTGTCGGTATTGGGTCCGCATACAAATAAAGGGGATCACGTTCTCCGTTGCTTTTAAGTAATTTTTTCTGCTCTTTTCGCGGCATTTTGAACGAGAAATCTTTTTCTTTGATTTTGATTTCATCGGATCGGACCTTAATTGGTCTGGTTTTATATTCGGGTACCTTTTCCATAAGACGTTTAAATTCCTCACCGTTTTGCACTAGACTTCGGCTTAAATCTAAAATGGGTGCCGTTGTCTTCTTTTTAACCAATAAATCTTCCAATTTACTCATGATTTGTTTAAAAATCTTCTCTTTCTATTTCTCTCTCTCTCTCTCTCTCTCTCTCTCTCTTTTCCTTTCCTTTTTGCACTTTTAAGAAATTTAATTAAAATTTTCGAAGGTTTTAATAAACGAAAGAAAAGTCGCTTACAACAAGAATTACACGAGTTTTTTAAGTAAATCGATAAAGTAGCTAAGCAACCCGTTCATTTACCTGAAGAGAACAAAAATGAAAAGGACACAATGCGCGTGAATGCGATTAGTAGTCCTTGGAGATATTACCACAATTCTGATTCTTTAAATGCACACACACATTTTACGGTCATAAATAATAATTTGATGGCATAAGACACCTCATGTCCCGATTCAGTGTACGGATACCTCTACTGAGAACTCAGATAATCGATCTATCGGATCGGATGCTACAGCGACACCTTGACAACTTAGCCCAATACAAATGAGTTCCAATAACATTTTCATATTACTTGAGAGATGATGATATTATCGCTCAATGCGTTTGGAGTTATTGCTCTGTTTGCCGATGTAACAGCCATATGGGATATCGTTGATTAAGTGAATGTGTGTGTGTGTGAAAGAACGAAGGTGTAGTACCACTTTATGATTTCTTTCTTTTTTTTTCTTGCATCGCTTCAAAGGGCAATAGCTTACAACTGAGACAAGAAATTTATAATCGATTGTGAACGAATGCTTTAAACCCATTACCGTTAAATTTTCATACTCCATAGTATTGGACAGACGAGGGTGATTTTTTCTATTTTTTTAGAGTAAAAGTGAAAAACTTTATCGTGTGTTTAGCTTGCGAATGACGAGCAAAAACACAAAAAACAAACATGTTCTCGGCCTTTGTTGCATTGTATGTGTATCCTTTGAACGGTCAACGGCTCTTGCAAATTTCCAGGCGATATCGTCATTTTCACGAATGGAAGGCCAGACACAACATAGCTGGCCAGACGGACATACTTTGGTGCATTCTGAGTTTGGCGCTAGTCAAGAACGTATTTACTTTATGGGCGGAAGGTGGACGGAAGCTTATTTCTGCTCGTTATAAGAGTTTCAAAAAGAAAATTTAAAACATAATCACTTATAAGACTATGCGACTGTGGTCCACTTTTCCAGTTTTGTACAGCTACCAGAGCATTGTCCATAGGATATACGTGGAAATTTTTATGGTTTTATTTGTTGCACGTTGCGAGTAATACGCAGGAAACCACTTTTTCTCCCGTTGGAAAACAAAGATGTTGTCAGTGTTTGCGGACGTTTGCAGACGTGTCGTTCGACCGATATATTTGGTATATTTTCAATACCAAACGGCATGTAAAAACTTCCAATAGTTCTGGAAAATTTGAAGTCGACAGCAGCAGAATGCTTACAAAAAACATTACTTAGACGGACCGACAGACAAGTGGGCATGTGGCTGCGGTCTCTTAAGTTTTCTTGTAGGTGCTGCAAACTTTTCGACAAAATGAATGCAAGCCGTCATCGTCCGCTGATGGTCCTAAAAAATGTATTTCCGACAAGGAAACCCTCCATTTATTTAAAAAATTATTTTTGATAACATCCGAGCGATTCGCCCGAGTCGTCTTTACATTCCGGCACACGCACATTAAAACATTCAATCTATAACTATATAGCTGCAGCAATATTTGGATAATTTTAGAAATAAATTGAGTTCTGTGTCTGTGTCACTGGCGAGTAACTGAGCGGAAAAATTGAATTTCAGGGCCAAAAAATAGGTAAACTTTTGTTAATAGAAAAATGTTTAAATTAATTTATCGAAAATCCCTGATGATCCCTGAATCCCTGTGAAAATTCAAAGGAAAAGAGCAAAGTGTTGGGTGAGTTAGTCGACGGCCATTTTGATAAATCGTATTCCGCGAAAATCGTGTTTAAAGTTATGGAATATATAATGGATATATTTGTATATCCTACACCGAGAAGGGGTGAGAGAGACCCATCTTTCATTACACTAATCAGTTCTGAATCGATTTAAGCTTGTCTGCCCGTTTGTCCGTCCCGTTGTCGTTTGTTCAATCTATAAGGCGCAATTTTTGAGACGCCATTGCAAATATTTCGTATCCGAACATTTTTTCGGCCACTTCCCGTATAGCGGCTTATTGTGAAAAGTCGTTATTTGAATAACTTTAGGTTGGTGTGGTTAGGATATTTAATGGTAGGCCGTGGACCACTACAGTGCTTATACTTATTTTTTTTACAATATATTTTTTATTATTTCTTTCGTTTGACCTACAATCCTGCTGCTACGATCATAGAAACCCCCTTCCATCTTCAAATATTCTTCCACGTACGCTTTTCGTGTTCGAAAGCGGCCAAATCGCACGTTTCGCACTTTACGTGCGTAGCGAACTAACAGAAAAAAACGTATGGAGATTTATAATTCAATCGGCGGACTTGTAATTGACACCAAAACTTTCATTCCAAACTTTTCGTTTCTTGGCAGATGAGCCAAAAGCTTTCGAACCATTCTCAGCCTGGTGTCATTTCTAACGATCGCTTTGGGGAAGCTATTGTAATATGCACTTTGCTTAGAGGCACTCTACAAACATCTTTACGGTGCGTACGTTTTTTTTTTTTTTCATTTTCTGTCGACCCTCCGTCTTAATGTTAATGCCGCTAGCAACAAAAGTAGTCTTAATTACCTGGGCGTTCCATTTATCAAAAGTCCAATTAAACGCATTTTCTCAAAATATTTTGTAAATCTCTTGGCAATAGCTCTTCTGGATGGATTCCATGGAAGTTGATGCAGATTGAAAAGACATCATATACTCGATCTTCCATTTGGAAATCAGTTTCATTTTGCTCTTGAAATTATTTTAATGAACTTTCTTTCTTACACCCGCCGCCGAAGGACGAAGGGTATATTCGTTGCGTTAAAACGTTTGCGACGCCCAGAAGGAAGCATCAGAGACCCCACAAAGTATATATATACTCTTGATGAGCATTAAATTCTAAATTGATTTAAAGGTGTCCGTCTAACCATCTGTCCATCTGTGTAATGTCTACTGTAAACATTCTCGTGGCCGCGAAAATGAAGCTATCGACTTCAAATTTGGCAGAAGCATTGGAAGTTCTTGCGCGCAGATTGGTATTGCAAATGAGCCAAAACGGTCGAAGGACATGCCCACAGTACCATGTAATCTGAAAACACCTATGTTTTTCAAATAAAATGAAAAATTCATTTTTTTGCTCATTACTCATAAGCTACAGGAGATAAATGCACAAAAATTTAAACGCGTATTCTATGGGCGATGCTGTAGCATTTTTGCAGAAAAATGGAAAAAATTGATCACGCCCACCCAATACTATAGTGTAACAAAATTTACACAGTTTCTTCAACGCGTAGAAACACGCTGCGAAAACCCCGTAACTTCTTGCTCAATTTCAAATTTGGAATGCACCTAAACATGTCCGCCTGTTCGTCTGTCCATCTGCCAGTTTGCGCAACTTTATAGTATTTGTGGTAAATATCCTCCCGTTAGCGAGAATGAAGATATCGCCAAAAAATTTGCAAAAGAATTTGGATCTGACCTAAACTTTTCAAAGGAGACGCCTACAACACTCACATGCGAAAAAGTTTTATTTCGAAAACAGAAGGAATCAACCGCGCCCACTCCATATTATAGAACATGAGAATTTTCTTCTTTTACTTCTTTTGTCTTTTTTTTTTTTTTGGTAGTGGTGGTAAACGGTGATGGGTGTAAAAGGTTCGGTCCCGACCGAATTTAATTTTCTTACTTGTTATTTATAGTTAGTTATACTGTACTCTGTTATTTTCCTCATCTTGATATAATTTTATCACTTACTCAATATCTTTTTGCATAGATTGTAAATTATACAATATTCACCATGCCCACTTTAAAATCTGATTTGGGGCTTTAAACTAAGGGCATATAGTTTTTAGTTTTTCACAGCATAATTTTTCAATCGTTATCGAGATTACATGTATCGGGTTTAAGAGGTATCTGATTCCTATTTCTGGATCGTACAAATGGAAGGAACAAATGTAGTAAAGGACATAGCCTTCAATATCGCATCGAAAGATATGTACTTTCGATTGCAAAAAGTAGTGCATCCTGTCTAGCATTCAAATTTCAATTTCTTGTCAGTCAAATTCCTATCGATAATGCTCAAGTCAGTGCTTCTATAGGCCGAGACGAGTGCCATAAACTCACCTAAACAATCTATTCATGGAAGACATTTTATATTTGAAATTTGCTCCACTTCCGCTATAGATCCATGCACAGAGATGCGTATACCAAAAATAGTTACACGTTGCTCTTATGGGAATCTATGAATTTAGACGCGAGATGCGTGCAAACTTTTAGGCAACTTTTCTTCCGCTTAAAGTATGCTTTCCTGAAATCCAAAAAGTTCTTTTCATTAGTGTTATCATAAGATGAGATGAGATTATCGATGAGAGCAATAGTTTCTAGGACTAAAGTAGAGTGAGCACTAGCAACTAAGTCTAGGCATAGACGACATAGATGATTACTCGGATCGCTTTAATAAAATTAAATAAACGGTTCTCCAAGTACTTTGCAGATATCCATAGACCATTCGACGTTCCGAAGACGAATCTTCGTAGACGATTTGCTTTGCATGATGCAGCAGATGATGGAGGAAGTTGAGGCAATATTTTTCAAAGAAAGATTTGATTGTTTTTTAATTTGTAGCAAGCTCAGCGGTATTGTATTCGGGTTCTCATCCCGAAAAGCGCTTGGTCAAAATCAATATGAAGATTGGGATTGACGTGCGTACATGTCGAAGGCAGTTTATTTGGTGAAGACTTTGGCAATCTAAAGATTAAGTAAATGGATGAGAGGATCTGTGAATAAATGAACTCAACACACCTATGCCGATCACAAACACATGTGAAATTTAATTGAGATCTCTCGTATCTAGTTTCGAATGCAAGAAATGCAATGCAAGGGCAAAAAAAAAGAAAAGCAAAAAAAAACGATTGCATGTTCTAACGGTAAGTAGGCGTAATATTACAGCGTACGCTTGGTAGTCAACCGTAATAGCATAACTATTGCTTTTAAGTTATGCAAATTTCTATTTCCTCGTCCTCTCGTCCTTTCGTTGCTGTTGTGTTTATTGTCCTTTTTGCAATTCTTTTTGCCGACATGCAGTTCGCAGTTATCCTTTTTTATTACTCCAAGTTTTCTAGAAATATGTTCAAGTTTTGTTTTCTTTCATTTCTTTCTCCTTTTTGTTTGCGTATCTATTATAAAAATTTTGTATTCGCTTCAACGGATCTTTCATACTCCGATGGTGCATATAGTTATGTGCCTGAATATTAAAATGTACACTCCAACCTGAAATGTAATCAATTAAATTTAACATTTATTTACATAAGCACTCGTTTTTCTACCCTTAGTCTGTTTATCTTCATTAATGGTTTAACTTCGCTATGCCATACACCTACAAATGTTTATGTGCAATATGTTGTCCGTGAACAATATCTACATAATAAGACGTCCCATTACTTAAAGGTTATTGCAATAGCCGGGATTTTGGGGATTTTCAAAGTGGCAATTTGGGTTTAAAAACAAAAACAAAAAAGCTTTTAGATTAGTTTCTAGCGAGCCTGTACCTCTATGGGTACATTAAAAAAAAAAAAAAAAAAAAAAAAAAAAAAAAATTAAAACTAAAATTAATTTAAAATTGCAATTAAAATTCGGATTGTATTTCTATAAAAGTCACAAAATATGGTATCATTACATATGAAATAATATAAAGTGTCCAGGATTAAAATTGTACACCATTGCAGTTGTCAAACGTTAATATGTTCCTCCAAAAAAAAGGTAGCGTTCAGTAAATATTTAGTAATAATCTCTAGGGGCGACATATGAAAAACTCTCTCTTTATTTTCTCAATGCACGGTTTGAAATTTTTATTCGAACCTTTCTGAGATTAAGGTCGTAGCGTTGAATTGTGATTTTTAGGACATGGGACGTACATTTTATTTACATTTCTTAGAAGATCTATTCACGTCTGATTAATTCACCGGACCTTATATCTAAAGCGTTTCAGAGCTTCTCCGTCCGTCTGAATATCAGGATTCGATTCTCTTGACTCGATCGTCTTTGTCTTCCACAAATACTCTGCTTATATAACCTCTTCACTTATCTGTTATCTGTTATCTGTTATCTGTTATCCCTTTTTGCCTATTAAATGTTCTGTGACTTTATATTATTTATCTTCTCGCGAATCGCTAGCCGGCTTGGCAGGTGAAGTCTCATGAAATTGTATTTAGTTTTCACACTTAAAGAATTTCGTTCCCTGGAAGACGATCATCAGTTTGTTATCCAAATTCATTTTATCGAATTTGTAATTTTCGTAAGGTAAACACATATATATTTACTCTTATATACACATGTATATATGTATTCTAGATCAGAGGATGCATCTCTCTTCTATTATCCGATATTCCAGTTTGGGTTGATTGCTCTCATCGGTTGACGGTCGTCGGTAGCACAATAACGAGTATCGTAAAGCGATTCCGGAAAAAAACTTTCTAGACCAGAAGTTTAAGCTTAGGCTTCTTGTTATTATTATTATTATTATTGTTACTCTTACGATTTGAGTCGGCGGCCTACTCGATCAGTCAAGCGGATAAATACATATCACATATCCACATAAGTTGAAGATAAGGCGAAGAATTGCGACTGACAACTCAACGGTCGCGGGTTCAAATCTCAACTACGATGGAGTTTGTAATACAGCCGAGCATAAATCCATATTTTGTAAATTTATTTACAAAATATATAGACAATAAATAAATGAATAAAGTAAACAAATGAGATTTAAAATAATTAATAAATATAGGATGTCCTGGAGTCTGGGTATTAAAGGACAATGCACGTGACAACAACTTAAGGTTGTTGTGAATGCTTTTATCAAGCAAATTAGACGCTTTCGGTGGCACGCATTTTAAGTGTACGATATTGTCAGGCAGCTATGAAATGCACTGTTCACGTAGTGTGTTTATTTATCAAAGTGATGAAGTGTGAAGCGTGAGAAAAAATTTAAAAGATTCCTCCTTATCTGGCAAATAGAAAAGTGAATCCAAATCAGTGAGAATCATTTTTTTTGCTCATCTTGATCACCTTTCGGAATATTCTTTATACGAAAAGAGATCCGATATATAATCGATATATATATAATAAAACTTACTATAGTAACTTCACGCTCGATCCGACTTTTGAACCAATATTTTTCGTAAAATAAACAAAATTGGGAATTATCGTCGCCTAGAGACGCGATCTAAGAGATCTAAATTTCGCAGATATATATCTAGTGTGTAAAATTGCTGGTTTTTGCCGAGAGATGTAGAAAATGGAGAATTTTTTTTTTTTTTTTTTTTATATATAAACACGGTTTGGCTGCAAGCATTTTCAAATGAAATTTTCTTAATAAAATTTTCACATCCAGCTCAGCGAAATTAGCAAAACGGAAACGACGGCCCTTCTACAATCTCCTACCAACCAGAAACTATGGATGAATAAAACGGAATATGTTCCCATTTCGCAAGTATCGAAGTATTATCGAGTAGTAAGAGCAAACGATTTAAAATATATACGATCTGTGATACATCATCGATCTGCCTATTGATCTTCGCTTTCTCTTGCAATCAAATACTCCTTCTTGTGTTGTTACTTAGCTGTATGTCAATAAGTCAATTGAAACTTTTTTTTTTTTATTGTACGAGCAATCGCTCAGAGGATGTTCTACTGGTGTAATGCGGTGATGGTCGGTAAGGAATGGGAAGAAGAGATAAGAGGTGGGGAAGCGGCCATAGCCTAGTGGTTGTGAGCCGAGACTGAGCCTTGATATCCGGTAGCTAGCTTATAACCAAGTGTAGTAACCTCTACCGCATTGCGATTTGGATCCGCGAACACAGACTTGGTGGTCGCAATTCTTACCTACTCAACTACTCATGCGGTTTATTCGGATGTCAACTTCCTCTGATCAATATCAGACTTGGGTCAAAGTTTACTTTTGAGTTCTTTCGTGCTTGAATTTTTGGACTCTAGTGAATGTGCGAAATTAATCGGGCATAAATATGTCAAGCCACTGCTATATGAATATTACATAAGTAGATGCGGACAACAGAGGAAAGTGGATAAGCATTTAATTGATTCTTTCTTTTGATTTTATTTACGTGTATATATGTAAATGTATGGAAGTTTTTTGATCTGGAGAATTGAAAATTTTGAAATTTCGGAATTTCGGAATTTCGGAATTGAATACCTTGTTACCTATTGTGTATGAAACTGCAATAATGAAATAAAAATTACATATGAATTTGTAAATGTTAACAACAAACGTCTTCTATTTGTGTGTTGTGTGTTGTGTGTTGGGAGTATGTGTATGGATAATGTATACATTCAGAGCAAGTTCACTGTGAACGAAATGCAATTGTCGCCGTCACACAACTTTATCATCACCTGTAAGTAAAATAGAGGAGAAAAACGAAGCAAAAAAAAGGTTACATTTTGCGATAAAAGCACAACAATGGTAACAAAGTGCTGTTATACATAAAACAAATACAAGCACGCACACATATACACTTATGTTAATATTCAAGCACTCTTTACTGCTGTAGTGTTATTGAACGTCCGAGTCATGAATATTAGAAAGAAAGAAAGAAAGAAAGAAAGAAAGAAGGAAAGAAAAGAGCAAAAAGTAAAACAAAAAAAAAAACAACAAAAAAAACAAGAATAAATGTGAAACACTTTCGGTTAATGTGAATCATAAATCCTGGTTGGAAAATAAAAACTATGAGAACCTGCACGTGTGCCATGAGCAATAGTCTCACATGCGATGTTCGCATGAATTACTGCAGCAATCACTTCTCAACGATTCTCAACATCCAGGCAGACACATATAAACACACAAATGCGCGGTCACAGAGAGATGTTTTCATCTAAGTACTGTTTGTAAACAAACAAACATCTACACTTCAAAAAATATTATGACGCTAAAGAGATAGGCAATCAGATAAAATGTGATAAAGTTCCTCTTCACCTATAAAAATCGACATTTTTTTTATTGATATATGTCTGTGTTTCCCCACCCCATAGCTAGGTTAAGTACTAAAATAAATGCTCTTTTCGATTTATTTGCTTGACGATGCTTTAATTCTGCTGCTCAGCAGAGCGCATTTCAAATACAATTTCAAGTAACAATCATAGTAAATATCTCAGAAGCGAAGGGCTTTGAGGCCTGCAAGTTAAAATATGTATTAAATCATGGTCAATAGTTCCCGCGACTAAGATATTCACACCGTTCCTACCCATATATATCCATATTATTTTTAAAAAATGCTTCAAGTCTCGATTTACGATTTGCAAAGTGGGTCTTAGGGACTTGAAATAATGAAAATATTCGAATTTAGATATGGTTTTGCATTCAGCATTCCGCATAACTTTGAAAAGCGTGGGGGCAACACTTTCCGGTTGAAAATAAGAAAATTGATCGATAGTTGACGGCTGCTTTTAAACGGGATCTCATCGATATTGCTACGCCCAATGTCACAGATCCAAGGAGATGGTTACACTAAAAAACAAGGAATTCTGAAAATATTTCTCGATAATCAGAAAGTGAAATCTAGCTAGTGATAGCTAATATCGTAAAGATGTTGAGTCGCATTGTATTCATCAATTTGCATAAAAATTTCGATATGAGAAAGATATTGTTCAGCGTTTGTATAGACAAGGGAACGAAAACTTTAACAATGTAGTTCAAGGCGGTAATCGTCAAATTGTGCGAATTCAACTCCAAATTGCTGCTCCACGTATTTTATATTTTCCATGTCTGGCCCTCAGTGACTACTATCTACTTACGAATCTCCAAAGAATGCTTCAGGAGGAAAGATTTGCAGCAAGTGATGAAATCATTGCCTATTTTGAATGCTACGGTAACTCGTTCGATAAAAAAAAAACCCATTGAATTGTTTGATGGACCTTGGTTTGATTATATCCTCATCTTCAAGGGGATTGTGTAGATAAATAAAATTTTTGAATTTTACAAATAAAAAATATTTTTGTGTTCTTACTTAGTCCTGGAACTTATTGACCGACATTATTGTATTAATTTCTAGGAATTGAGATTTTCTTAGATTTGTTAAGATCAGAAATATTTTCAATTAAAGCATCGACTATCGCTCGTCCGATCTCAAAGTTGGCCAAAACTTTGATTTGATAAATGTAGGGGAGTGGTAACTGACTGATTGGAGGAACCGATACTGGTATGCACTTTAACTTTTTTTACTCTTTTTTTTTAACTCTTTTTTAACTCTGTTTTCTTTCTTCCTTGAAATACAATAATAACAAGATGTCGAAGATCTCCGTGAAAGTTTTGCGAGCGCATATCAGGACTTTCACCACAACATACGATACTCCGGCCTTCAGTACGTGTTACGGTATTTTTAAAATATTCTGTAGTTCAAGATAAACGTAACTACAGGGAAAATGTGAAAAAATATTGTTTTCCATAAGATTATAAGAGTTGACTAGACATACCCAGAGAAAGGCATCTTGTAAAAATATTGTCTACAGTTGAGAGGGGAGAGGAAGGATGTCAGGAAAGCACAACCATTATAAAATTATATATGATGTCGTTCAAATTTGTGTCGCCGTTAAAATTGAGTCATGCTGGCGGTGGGCGAAAACTATCGATAGATTCGCCATAGATTGTAACCGTTCCTATCCTATTTACAAATTAATTGACTTTAATTGGACCCTTTCGGCTACCAATGTTAGATGTCGTCTAATGTTGTCTCGTTAATTCTCGCTTTTTCTGAGTGTATCGGAGTTTATGTTAAATTGTTCCCGTCGTTTTTTTTTTTTTTTTTTTTTATTTTTCTTTCTTCTTCGGATTTTGAGGATTTTCTAAATTAATTTCATGCTTTTGTCTCATTACAAAACCTCTGCTCCTACATCAATTGTTTCGTTTGTACGTTTTCGTATGTCCGAGGGAGCGAGGGCGGTTTTCATGTAATTCGTTAAAGGTGTGAATCATTTATCATGCGTGTGTTAAAAACCCACAGTATAGCAATTTATTATTTGTGTTTTGTGAAAAATATGAAATGTTGTTGTTTCTGTGGTTGTTTACTTATTTATATTTATTTCCTTTTTCATATTTGATGGGAATTGCGACGATGGAAGGAAAGGAGAGAAATTGTATGTGTGTGTGTGTGTGGTGCGGCAGTGGAGCGGGGAGGGATAGTGGTGGGGGGTGGGGGTTCGGGAGAGGTTACAAGATTTTTGCAAAAGTATTCTAAAAACCACTTACGAGAGAAATGTGTGTAGATGCGTTTTAAAGCTTCAGCTGAGACTGTCATTAAATAAAAATGATTATACCAAGGCTTGCAGCCCATTCATCAAATTATAAGGCTTTTTATAAGCATTACCGTTTATAATCTGTAGAAATATGTATTACAGAGCTGAAAACAACTCATAGGACAAAATATGAGAATATTTCGAAACGTAAGGCGACTTCGGATCCTTTTACTCCGACTATGTCTTGTACGACTCGCATTACATCAAGTACGCTCGTAGGTTAATAGCCGTAACTACATAGCGTAAATATATATATATATATATATATATATA
>KK502420.1:2074968-2094160 GCA_000688735.1 Glossina austeni | reverse complement strand
CGGAATGCCATGAGCTTGCAAGTGAATGTTCGGAATGCAATGAACTTGTAAAAGAATGTTCGGAATGGCATAAAATATTGACATATTTCGTCTAAAAATCGAGACTATCTAAAAATCATATCGAATCGTCAATAGTGACGGCGTCTATATGCCATCCTACGAACGTATTCACTGATGCCATGAACTATTTTATTAATTGTATTCATATTCACCAGAAATTTATTTATTTCGTCAGTGAATATGCCTCGGAAACGTCATAAAGAGAATAAGAAGTCGTGAATACATCGTACATAAAGGACGATTTAATGAATTACACTTGTACTATAAGCCAAAGCGAGATGTTTAATAAAAATTTTTACCTGTACGTTTAAGAACGGATTTCATATCTAATTGACAAAAAATCGATTTATTAAAACTATTATAAAGAATTTATTTCATTAGAAAGCGTGTACTTTTATCTTTTTTCCTTTTCCTCGCATGCACAGAACTCACTCCCGAGGACGGTTTCATAAAAATAACAAAAAATATTTATATTTTTAATTAAGATAATTTTCATAGTTTGAGTTGTTTCGTGGAGATGTTAAGCAAAATAATCGACAATTCAGGTTAAAGCATGAAATTTGGATTTTTTTTATGACAGTTTGTCTTAATTATTTTCCAAACAAGAAATTTTGTGCAATTTCTTTGTCTACAGAATTTTCTTTCTGTTTCTGTATCTTATAATACATAATATTATGAATCGTTTCTCTACAATTACTTACTGGTTTATAAATTCGCTTAATGCAATTTAAGATATATTTGAAGATGAAACGAAATTTATTTTATTTATATATTTATTATATATTTTTCAGTGGTGTTGTCAAGCCGGAATGCTCCGGAACGTCGTTCCCGTGCTTCCTTTTTGGACAGGAACGCGTTCCGGAACGATAATTTATAACAAACATTAGAAGAAAAAAATATAAAATTTTAAAAAAGTAAAAATTTCATACATAAATTTTAATGCAAGCGGACCGCACGTTACTCATCCCTGATACAGTTTATTGCCATACCCAAATGGGCCTGGGGCCAATGCTAAGAATTTTTATTATACATTTGTTGTGAACTAGAATTTCCAGATGTTGGTTTCCAGTATTGGTAGATGTTTTAAACTTTATTAGTTTATTACTTATTATTATTATTATTACTCACCGCACAGAGCGGCCGCCTACCCAGGATCGGCCCTGTCTATATAATTATATATACGCGCACCGGTAAAAAAAAAAAATTAGCACAACACCACTGATATTTTTATACACATCGCTGAGCGATGGGCAAATATTCGTTTTGTCAAAGCGTTAGCGACAGACAGATGTCTCTAGTAGTTTAACGTGAGCACCTGCATTGAAGTCCGGTGACACTCGGCCAATTTTAGCATGAACCGGCGCCACCCACAAGTATACCATTGTGAATGATTGAAAATCACATCCACCACGATACTCCCCCAAGAGTCGTACCCAGCAGTCAGAAGTCGTTCTCATTACGAGATGGCCGCCAGATGAAGTGTTATGTATTGACTTGCGTGAAGTTTAAATTTAGACTATAAGGGCTTTAGCATTACTTTACGCAACCGCAGTCGCACTTGTCTTTCCGTCAACCATATAATCCCGGTTGGCCAAATCTAAACTATCCGTTCTCAAGGTATATGTGCAGCAGTTGCAACTGACGTAACCTGTTTCATGCTCGCTTCTATTAAAACTTCACAGTATTCTACAACTTAACTACTCCTGCTGCAGTTAGTTTGTATATCATCCATAGAAGGAGTCCATTGAGTCTTTTACAGAGAAAGCCGGACTTTTTCCAGTGCACCCTTAAGCTACCTATGAGAAAAACTTGCGGCCAAATTGTAGATAGTTACGCCTTAAACTTTTCTTCGCCAATCAAGATGACCGCGTGGCGGCACATCTATGCATCACTTATACGTAGTTCTTCACATCCGCTTGCAAAAGATAGAGGAAAGTTTCTAGATTCCTATTAAATTTATCTATATTCTTGATCAAGTATCAAATTCCAAATCCTTTTTAAATATGTCCATCTGTCTGCCTGTCCACCTGTGTAACGCTTACGGTAAACATTCTTCTGGGCGCAAAAACGAAAATATCGGCTTGAAATTTGGTAAAAACATTGGAAGTTGTTGCACGCAGGTTGATATTGAAAATGGCGCAACTAAGTCAACGTGTGTGCAAAGTAGCAAAGAAAAAAAATGCAGTTTGCTCATTACTCATAAACCGCAATAAAAATAAATTTCACATTATTGTTAAAAGGTGGCGAGTATAGAAGACTCAGTCACAGCCGAATATAATTTTTTTACTTTTTATAATTATTAACATTATTTCCTATTTGTTTTTAATTTATTGTTAATCTATTTACGATTATAATTAATAGATATTTGCGAGTGTAGATTAATTCACTGAATTTTTTTTATGGTCAACTATGTATTCAATGGAGAACAAAATGAATGAACAAATTATGCAAACTATTGTCCATCGTTCGCTACTACTTTGCCCCACCCCACCGGTAATTTTCGAAAAAATTTCTCATGTGTCGGGACTTTTGAGATTTGAACGCAACCCATAGTTGGGTATCGCGATATGAAATGAAAGCGCCTTCGAAACAAACAATAAGGCACAGGATAGGATAGGATTTTAGGTTAGAAATGCGTTTTCCTATATGGAATTTCTTCATACGAAAAACTCATAACATAATTACATTCGGGAAATCACGCCGATTCTTTTGTCCTGATAGCATCAATTGCTGGCGGCCCTTAGTGATGAGTTCATTCGGAAGCGCCGGTCGAATAAACAATAAGCTATCTGTTGAAACCCGTGTTAATCGAAAGGAATAATATCTGCTAATGACAGCGGGAAAGGTTGGACATTCCAGATTAGAAATGCGAACTTTCGTTGAGCGAGTTTTCCTACATGGAACTGAATTTCTTTGTAGTGAAAACTCACGATTCACGACTTTGTCTTAGACAACAGAGTGAACTAATTTGTACTCTCAATATAAATAATTAGTCTGTCCGTAAATTCTGTGGGAATTATGTTCATCGCTTAACAATCTTTCTTCCAAGTCATCTTTTTTAAAATTTCATTTAGGTTCAGTTCAAAGCTTTGCGAAGCATAGAATAGTTAGCAAGAAAAGAAAGAAAGCTTAGCCAGGGTTAAGTTGTTTTGGTTAACGCAAATATTTCTTATTATGTTTCACGGTGAACAATGAGCTTCAAAATGGATCTTTGAGTTTCTACACTTTTCGAAATTAAGACGCTTTGCTTGCAAGATTTCAAATAGATTACGACGACTTCACTTTCTACGAACCTAATTAAGACACGTTTCGCTTCGATAAGCGAATAGTGAAACGTCTCATGAAAAATTTCTTGTCATACAGATATACTTGTTTATCAATAAGGCGAAAATACGCAAACAATATAGAGAACATTATGGCTATGTAAAAGTACGCTGATCGTGAATCGAATCACTCTAAAGTTCTCTAAAGTTCGGTACTTGCTTGGTGTACTTCCTACAGGGCAAGACAAAGGGACGTAGATATTTCCAATGAATATTTTGTATTAATAGCGCGGAGCATGTCAGAGAGCTGAGTAAGGGTGGGGGATGGGGGGGGCGAGTTAATCAAAACAAAGTCCAGGCGAATAAAAAATATCTCGAGAAAGCTCACACAATTCCCGACATACATTTCTACATTTTAAAATTTTCATTGCCTTATGTGCGGCATAGGCCAACAAGCAGATGACTTATGAAACATTTCACATGATATGAATAAGGATTTTGTACGGTTTATGCAGTTGCAGCTGATTTGGTATGATGTGTTTATTCAGTGGCTGCATTCAATATTATCATACTGTTGTTGTTGTTGTTGTTGTTGTTGTTGTTGTTGTTGTTGTTGTTGTTTTTCTTCTTTAATATCTTATTTTTTGACTTTTTCTTAACTCCTATGCAGCTACCATATGAAGTGAACCTATTGTGAGAACTCCTGCTGGCTTATACCTGATTCTTGTTTTCATGCCTTTAGGGCTCTGTTGCCTTTTCTTAAGCTATTGTGCTTAAGGATATTGAAGGAAGGAACAAAGACAAGCACAACGTATAACAACAATAAGAACAGCAATAAGGCAGCAAGCATGGCACATATACAAAGCCCGTATGTAAGATGTTATTGCATTCATACGAATGATTTAGAATTTATGACAAGAGTACAACTTAATTTACAACATTTATGAGATGCCAATCGGACCGCTGTAAATCCATACTGTGAGACGCATACACTGTCATTCAGCAGCAACAATTTCAGCCTAACGAAGTAATGTAACTTCGCAGTTATAGTTGCTGTCGATATGTTGTTGGTTTAAAACACTTACGTACTAACATGAACAGCACTTTCTATTCATAGAAAATAAAAAAAAAATTAAAGCAAGAACAAATAAAACAGACTGGAGAATAGAGAATTAAAAAAAAAAAAGAAAAACTAAAAAAAGTTATATACAAAAGGGAACTGTTAGCCAGTCCTCGGTCCCGACTGTGAGGCATGAGCACAAAAACTTTTGATTTATGACTAATCATTGTTATGTTTGCCAGTCGTTCTTTTTTAATGATGTCATTTATTTTAGCATCATAAACATATGCATGTATTGTACTTGCCTATGTATGTATGTTTGTATATATATATATATACATTTATATATATATATATATATATATATATATATGTGTGTATCCACGCTTGCATGGATGCATGCATGCATGCATACATACATCTTTCTATATAAAGTGCATTAGCTGGTTGTTTCAATATTTCATACATTGCTCTTGTCATTGTTTTTGTTGTTTTCTCAATAAATGCAATCACATGAAAGGAATAAAAAAAAATAAAAAAAATATAACAAAAAAAACCCTTTCTCCGAACTAACTATTCATACTAACAAACATGTTGGTATTATGCACAAATTACTACACATTCACATATGTATGAGTGTGTGTGTGTGCCTTATCTGTTCGTTGATTTGTTTAGAACAAGAAGAACCACCGAAAAAAAAGAATTCATCTAGAAAGGTTCTTCAAATTTAATCATCGTTTAAAGTACTAAACGATGTTTGTTTACACCCCTCTTGAAATGCTTTGTACGTATACGTATGTGTATGCATGTAGGTGGAAATCTTCTTCTGATATCCCTTGAGAGCAAACAAAAGATGAAAAATTTTTTCTATGCTTTTTTTTTTTTTTTTTTTTTAAATACATATTCGCCTCAGGTTGGCCGGGTAAAAGTTGTTACCAATGCATAGCACAACAAGTGCATGATGTGTAAACAGTGAGAAAACTGAAACCAGAACTTGCAGTTTGCTCGGCATTAAACGTATAACAGAGTACGTGCACGTGGGTTGTGAATTTGTTGATCTAAGCAAAACCAACTAAACATCACAGTTAGTCATTCATTCAACTATGCATGCATGTCTGTACATATATATACACCACATATGCATACATATATATATATATATATATATATATATATATATATATTTATATGCATACATATATATATATATATAATAAAATCTTATGAAGTTTTCAAGTGGCTCTGACTCTGGCGTCAAGACGAGTGAGTGGTGAGTGAGTGACTATGTAGTCGTCGTTGTCAATTTGTAGTATGCACCCCACCGTCTCAAGTTACGCTGCAGTATTTTATAGCATGTCTGGTTAGTAAAGCAAGATACTAAAGCAAGTAAGCAAATTATGTTCGTCCCCTAAAACGAATCTCGAATATCTTTACCCCAAATCGAATACCTGTACGGTGCAGGTAAAGAAAATTTTAGCGGCTTTTTTTAACTTAAATTCCATATGAATTCCAGAGATGCTTGCCTTTCACAGTGCACTGCAGAACAGGTGAAGACTTTAGAATATTAGGTTAAGGTCTTGTTCATGTTGCGAATATTGAGAAATATCTTCCATTTCGATCTTTCTATATATACGGAGACGCATTTATTATTAACTATAGCGAAAAGGTTGAGTCAAAGTTCTCCTTTGAGATTTCCTATGAGCTGTATCTTTGCCCCGCCCCTCTACCCGCTCTTCCTATCACGCCACTTACCATCAGAGTTTGGAAATGTTCTGTCTTTAGACAGACATACATAGTAAGAAAATCAAGAAAGCCTGACTACTAAATTTCTAGTCATGACCCAAAAGAATATTTAATAAATTTTTGTCCAACCCAGTTAGTTGTTGGTCTTTAAAAATTGAAAACTATAAGTTTCTTCAAGACAAAGCATACGAATGCCTTAGAGATTTAAAGAGATCGCCTTAAAGCCTTGACTTGCGGCAGATCTTATCAGCAATCGGGGAAGCAGGCGACGAAGATTGTAGATATTAAAAAATCGCTCAATACACTTTCGCTCAACTCGCTTTCGCTTCTTTGCACAGACAGCGCTTGATCCTTTGGTGAATTTCGGAGATAAAATAACGAGAAATACTTCGATAATAAACATTTTTATTACGCGGCTATAGTCAACACATCATTCAATCTATGCACACTTTATAGATTTTCCTCCACGAATGCCATCTTACGATATCGCGAGAAATTGTAGCTATCATAGGTATGCCACTTGTAGCACTTTTTCGTACGAATTGCGTAGCGAATGAAACAAAGACGCGCATGACTTCTATGGGAATTGCGCCAATGAATTAATGCCTAGTTGCCCACTGTATGCGTACATATAAATATATATATATTTTGATTTATATTAAATTTCATATCGATACATTTGATGTAAAGTTACACGTTGTATGAGTTGTATGAGTTGTATATAAAAGAGTTTCAAAGTGTATTCAGATTTGCATTCAAATGATGACGTGACAGTCGTTTCTTCAAAACTTGCTTAGGAAAATTAATTGTAAGAATAAAAAGAAAAAAAAAAAAAACAATTGAAAATCCCTATCGCAGCTATGTTGATCGAATCAAAAGTAAAGTAGGATATGTTTAATGTATCCCGATAAGTGACGATCGATCCTCGATTTCTTAATGTTACAAAAGAGATAAGTAATCTTATATGCTTTCAGTTGCATGAAGGTGGGCATGAAATGACACCCGAAGCACACTAACTTATCAGCACATATATAGGCACAAATGTATACGTATATGGATATATGCAGTCATGTCTGTATATATATATATATATATATATATGTAGGCATACAGGCATGCTTGCATAGATTTTGTTGTATACACAAATTTCAGGTCGTAATGTGACACCGTTAAATGAATGTTAATTTATGATTGAACTCAGAGGCGAGCTCCTGACTATGCAGTTTGCATGCATACACAGGCAAACATTAATTTTTATTATTATTTAAAGTACATCAGCCAACTAACCATGCAATCGACCCGACACAACAGCCAACAAATTCATAAAATGATAAATGTCAACACATCAACTGAAATATGAACCGAGTTAAATTTCTACGTACGCGCCTTTACCATACACTTATATACATACATATATACATACATAAACATACATATATATATATAGAAATATTATATTTACATACATAAGATATAAAACATACAACAAATCAAGATGTACGTAGGTACGTAGGTACATACATATGTCAAGCATGGACATATGAAAATTTATGTTAAGCAAAATAATATCGTTTGCGTATATATTTTAATTATGATTTGACTCGTTTATGGGTTTGCTGTTGTTGTTGTTGTTGTTGTTGTTGTTGCTCTTACTGTTGCTATTGCTATTATCGCATTATTTATTCGCTTTGTTTTGGTCAGTAACAGTGCAAAACACGCTCCCGTGGCTATTATGCCTGCAACAAATAATAACAATGACATCAATTTGTAAGAATCACGGCAAAGGAAAGTAAAGTGTTACAACAACAATTTTTTTTTTTTTTTTTTTTTTTTTTTTTTTTTTTTTTTTATTGTAAACTGGCAACGATCAGTCAGTTGGTCAGTCAATAATGCATAATCAAATGAATATGTATAAGCTGCTCGTATGTGCACAGAGGAATATAAAGATTTAGATGACGAGGCAAACGTTATTATTATAATCTCTTCTGATGTTAAGCAATGTGAAATGCAGGATGAAAAAGGTGACAAATCCATTACTTATTTATTCACACGTTTATATACGTGTGCGTGTGTGCATGCGTGCGTGTGTGCGTGTGTGTGTGTGTGTGTGTGCTTTGTTTAAATGCATGCATTGCTGGTAATTTTCACTTTTTACTAGCACAATAAGTATTGACAGCCACTGAATAATGAAAAGGGCCAGTAAAGTACATGGATTATCCCTCTTGGTCTTGTTTCCGTTCGGCTATCGAAGAACAATACTCACAATCACAAAATAGTGTTATTTTCTTAGGAAAATTGCACGATCTTTTGACGCGTTTTTCAAAATTTTTCTGTTTTTCTTTTTTTTCTTTGTTTTTCATTTTCATTTTCATTGTTTTAGTTTTGTTTTTGCCCTTTTATCTCTGGTTTCCCTTTTTGCAAAGAATTCAGTTTAGATTTTCTTTTGTAGTCACCGGGGGAACATTTCATTTATGTTGACTACTTGTTGTTGTTGCTGTTGTTGTTGCTGTTGCTGTTGCTGTTGCTTTTGCTGTTGCTTTTAACATTTCATTGTCTTCGCAATAACATGATTATTTGTGTTAGCGTGTAAAAAAGGATCAACAGATCAAAGAAATTGCAACGAAGTGATCAGAATTGGGATCAGGATGCAGATGTTCATTTATTTCATTTTTCATTATTCGTAATTATTTTAAAGAGATTTATTTATATCTATGTAAGTCATAGTATATAGACATTACGATGTGCATCACAATAAAATATCAGTTACAAGTGAACATTCATTAATCGATTAGGAAAACAAGCCCCTAAAAAAGGTTTTCTCGACCCTTTACCCAGCGTCATGCGTACGTCAAATTTCTACTGCAGTCGCACATTACGTGGAAAAAGGAGGCACGGGAAGCTGTGCTCTTTGTAGAGGGCATAGAAGTACCGAAATCCTCATTCCTTTGCGGTCCCCGACATAAATGTCAAGTCATAAATGACGAGCCGCTACGTCAAGAAGGGTTAAAAGTTTAATTAAGGTTTACGCGACATTTTCTTCCCAAATGGAAGACTTATTTGCTTTGAAAAATTTCTTTTTTCCCTATGAGCCGTTTTAAGCAACCGTGGACGGTCAATGTGTTTGCTATGGTACCGGGAAATAGTAGATTCGGAGAATATGCTATTGACTCTAACAAAGCAGAGATAGTTTGGATGATCTCCGGATGGATGGATTATGTGGAAGATCTAAAAGGCAAGCGCCTTGGCAAGAGTTGTCTAAAGTATCGCTAAAGGCCTTATAAAATAAATTGTAGCACAATAGCGCTCAGGTAGCCTAAGAAGAACAATTCTAAGCGGAATTGTTGCTTACAATTTTGACTGTTTGACAAACGTCTGCGTGGAGGATGTTCATCCCCCAGGTGACCGATGCAGCTCTTCACCGCCTATTGTAATGGTTGTGTGCCTGTGGAATTGTGAGGAATTTATATAACAATTGAAACGAGTGCTAGTACGACACTGTGCGGCACGAGTACCTGTGCTACGAGCACGCATTAGACTTGTCCCTGCTCCTGATGGAATTCCCAATACAATCGCACTAGTCCCCGATGCGACAACTCACAGTTTGTATTGTAGCGTGTAACAGTAAGCATTTGTATGTCAATCAGTTCATTTACGCTCTTTTGAAAACAATGGGACATCCATACTAACGCCTCAGAGATGCGTCCAGGTATGTTATGCTTTAGTAGAAAATTGTGAAGTCGAGCAAAGATTTGTTGAAAATAAACTTTCTTTAACCCGGATCAGTCAGATTAACTGTCAACGGGAGCAGAGCAGCGGATGCTTAAGTCTTCAATGACGTCCTAGTTGACATTGATTTTTGGCTGTTCTGCTAGCACATCATTCACTTTTTCCCGCGAAAGTTCCTTCAACTCGAATCACTTTACACCATCAAATATTCCACAATAAGGTCTTGTTACTTTTATTAATAATGAAACAAAAAAAAAAAAAACAAAAAAAATCTTCTTTACAGCTATGTGCACCTTAGCACTTTATCAAAATAAACTTATGTGCAAAGCGAAAAGTTTTTTGCTCTGCCCGTAATTGATTATATATTTTATATAGATCGCTTGACAAGCCAACTGTCAAATGACATCCGATTTGATTCGCTGCGGTTTATATTATCTGGCATTTAGCACACTACAGAGATGTTCTTTGAAACATTACCGAGAGTTTGTCAAAACATTTACCGTGTTCTGAAGGAGGCTTCAGAGACTCTATCAACTATTTATGTTTCTGATTAGTACTAAATTTAGAATCAATCTAGGCATGTCTATCTCCCCGCCTATGAAATGCCTGCGGTAAACTTACCCCGGATCGCATATACACGTAGTTCAGTATTGCAAATAAAAAAAAATGGGCGAAAGAGCGCACGACATGAGCTGAACGCACCTTCGGTTCATGGTTAAAGATACAACACAAAAAAAGTTCCCAAAAAAGTATATTTTATGGACGATTCCATTCCGGTACGTGTACAAAACTGGTCAAGGCCACTCAGTATTATTATAAAGTATTGAAATTCATTTTCGATTTTTGTTTTTATGATAAAAGCGGTGAGTAGAAAAATTCGGATCACAGTTGAAAATAATTTTTTTATTTGTCTAAATTATGCTTTACACATTATGGGATAATTAGTAGGCGATAATTTTTTGCATTACTAATCCAGCGACTGGACAGCGGCTGCGCTACCGTTAACTCGAGGTACTTTGATTTACCTAATGCGCTTTGAGTAGAGCCAAAATGAACTGCTATATTAAACCTTTGCTTCATACAGATCATAGGCTTGATCAAGGTCAAATCAAATTTACTTCACCTTACCATAAGACTAGGATGAAATGAAAATTCCTTTTAAAGCTAATCTTTAAATGTAAGTAGATTTCCCTCAGAACATTATTAGATGTCCAGATCCGAATAGACTGGATGACATATTAGAAAATTTATATGGAAAAATCTCCCGAACCCAATGCAATTTTCTACCAACAATTATATAAACATAAAAAATTTTCTCTTTATTTTACCAAATTTATTGAAAGAGTTGTCGACCAATGCAGTCAATAATTTAATATTTTCTTTTACTGTGCAGATGTTGTATTTATCATGTTAAAATAATACATCGACATTTGTGCGTATGTCTGTCTACAAATATATATATACACCTATTTAATATAAATGATGTATTTTTCTTTTTATTAATGATACATGCACCTGGTGCGCGCTTTTCAGTCTTACGAAATTTTTTATTTGTATTATTTAAAGAAAGCACGGTTTTCTAATGAATTTGTAAATGATACCGATAGCTGTCGGCATACGTAAATGCGCATGTACGCATGCTTGTACACTCATCCATAGGCAATGATATGTCAAACTATAAACTATAAGCGGCTGGCGAAGGATATATTGTTAATGAGATAGACGGGGATTGCGTGCATCTCGATTTATTAAAATAGGAGAAACGATCTCAATTTCATTGAATTGCAGAGAACCGATGAACCCGCTTACCTTTGTAGGAAATAATAATTTCTCACGCTTTCTACAATTATATGTATATATATATATATGAATAAAGACGTTGAACGTGAAACAATGGATTTGTGTAAGCATCAATGTGTATGTATGCAAAACCACGATACGGGTGTTTTTGGGTGAAAGCATTTCTAACATTTACTCAAACTCGCGTACGATTTTCATCTTTTTTTTTGTTTTTGTTTGTGCCTTTGTGAATTTTTAATTTCAAGAATGTTTGTGTTACATCGTCAGTCAGTCTCACTAGAATGGATTTGCAAACTGTTGCAATATTCGCTTACAATCATTATATAGATTAAGCAATTCAAATATTTGACAACGTCTTGACCGTCTTACCTTTTTCAACCTGGAACCGTAAATTATTGCGATAAATCGCTATTATCCCCAAAGGTTTCGCCAGCTAATAGACATGTTTTCACGATCATTTGGTGGGGTGATAATCGGAGAATATAACCAAAATCTTTTGGTTCGATTGATAAGTAAAAAAATTATTTTTCATTAAAAAAACAACATAAATGTATTACTGCAACGGCCAAAAGAGTGTAAAGAGTTACACTACAAATTGTTCGGGCATTCACCGCTCTGTGTTAAAGCTTGTCCCGCCTGAGTGTTTCAATCGTTTGAAAAAAGCTTTATTTCGATTTTTCATTTTTATCAAATAACAGCCCCAGATGCAAATGTCTTTGTCTGATTTTTACGAACATTACTTCACACATAGCAAAATTGGTGGAAAAATTTATGAGAAATGCAAGCAAATATACTGAAAAGTAAAGATATTTTGATGTATCAAAGATGTGCTTCTTGTGCACTTGTAGGCGACACAGTTTTCCAATTTGAAATTTTCGTCATTTTTACTCGAGTTTTTTTAAGCATTCCACCTGCTGGTAGACAAATTTGAAATAATTGCAATTCGATGGCAAAAATTATAGTTTAACAAGCAGATATAACAGATATAATATAGCAGTGTTTGTCTCTTGTGGTTAACCTCATTGCCAGTTTTATCATAAAGTGTGTGCTGTATATGTTCGTGGCTAAATATATATTTTATTAACGTTAAGGTTTAGCGAGCAGAAAGAAAGAAAAAAAAATGCAAAGTCTTTTAAAATGACGCTTAAACTCTTTCAATCGAATCTTAAAATGTTCGGTTGTCATTGAAGTAAAACAATGACTACAGTGAAAACAATTACAACGATATGAAAATTCATTGGATATAAAAATGGCCCATAAAATATACGCGCATTTTTGATTAAATTAAATTTCTATAAATATGTGTGAGTGTCTTACTTAAATTATATGTATACATATATATATATATATATATACATATCTATGTAAATGTATTTAAAGCTGACTAAGCATTAGGTATCAGTTAAAACGGCATAGAATCTTAAAATTGTTTTCCTAGTTATGTATTTGCATAAATATATGCTTTATAGTCTATGTATAAATAGACGTAAACGAGATATATATTATTCTTCAGTAAGTTGCCGATAGTGATGAGTGGAGTAGAAAAGTAATGGAGTTCGATATATATAGATATATATGCATACATATTCATGCACGTGTATTTGTTAATGCATGTAAAAGTTCAATTTCAGTAGAGTTAAATTACATCACAGGTTTCAATTCTATTTAGTTCCGTTGAAAATAATTGATATAAGCAATTGCCATAAGCAATTAAATGAGAAACATAAATGCGCATATTATGTGCATAAGAATTTACGTTAAAAAATGAACCGAACCCAAGTTGAAGGCACTGTTAATTAACAGAGATGTGCGATAAAACGCCATAATGTTTCAATTTCATAATGCGAAGCATTTGAGAGAAAATATAAAGAGAGACAATGAAAGTAGAAGAAAAAGAAGGACAGAGAGAGAGAGAGAGATATTTTTACAATGTTTGTTATTATTATGTTACATCACGAGGAAAGACGAAAACGAAACGGAATAAATGAACACTGAGAACACTGTGATGAGCTAAAAATCTTGTAAGATTTCGTTTCACGCTGAGAGGACGAGCGTGAAAATGAGACAAAGTCATACAGAGAGAGATTCAATTTTTAACAATTGCTTACATGAACATACAGGATATTCATAAGAACGCATAGCAAAGCACATTTTACTCTCAAAAAGTACATTTTTATTCTCAATCAGACATCCGTGCCTTCTATAAGAATCCACAACAAACACAAAGCGAATTTTACTCTCCATTCTTACTCTCAATCAGACATTGGTGCCATCCATAAGAACACACAGCGAAGCGAATTTTATTCTCAAAAAGACAACATTTTAAATAACAAAACAAATACATACGTATACGAAACAAATATGCATACATATATATTTTGAATATTTTGATTATTTTGATATCTTTTCTTAAAAAGTAAAATTTATATAATATAATATAATTATAATATTAAGTATATATATATATTTATATAAATTGATAATTTTTAATTTTCTTAATATTTTCCAATTTTAATGTTTACAGTTAATCAAAAAAATTTAATCTTAACTTATATACCTTTCTGATGTTAATAATGGTGATAATGTAATTTTTACATTGATTTATATAACAAAATCCTTCAAATCCTAGCAATATTTGGATGTTCCATATATTTGGAAAAAATATGACCAGGATAATAGAAAGGGTTGCGTTCTTGCTTTCTTTAGATTGAAGATTTACATTTAAATGCTCTATTACGAATATTATAAGAAAAGATCTGTAAACATACACTCCTCCGGAACTATTAAAGCCATAAAAGTATAGACATACTATGCAATGATGCTAATTCAAGACTATATGTATATATACATATATATATATATATATATAGTTTATGGAGTCTACGAAGCTTGCTTATGACTGCGTTGCAAATATTTTGACAAAATGAATATACCCCTCATCTCTAGCTAATCAAGCTAACATGTCTTCCGTGTTTTGGCTTTGTTGTTGCTCCTCAGTCGATTCAGTCAGTTTCAGTCAATTCAGTCTCAGTTCAATCAGTCGCTTTTTTCTCTTCGAACGGTGAGGACGTTATAAATTTTTTGTCGCTTAAAATCAACGCGTTAAGTGTGACGTTGAAAAGTAGCGGCGTGCACTAAAGAAAATTTAAAAAAAAAAATATTTAAAATTTTCTACTGCTTTCCTATTTTTGTTTTGTTTAAATAAAGAAAGAAACAAATGAAAAACTAATAAATGTTCAGAATTGTGAATTTAGCGTTGCACGGTTTGGTTTCGCAATTTAAGCGGTTGTAATACATACCACTTCAGTTGAAAATACCGCTTTTTCATTTAGAATACTTTATAAGAAATATAAATAAATGATATAAATATATATATATAAATATATATATATATGTATATATATATATATGTGTTTGGATATAATTGCAAATGTTAGATGAACTTTTTACCATTTAGTCATTAAATAAATTACTTATGTACATATATATATGTATATATATATATATGTGTTTGGATATAATTGCAAATGTTAGATGAACTTTTTACCATTTAGTCATTAAATAAATTACTTATGTACATGATGAAAGAAATAAATAAAATATATATATATAAATAAATTAAATATACATACACTTATTTACAACTAACAGCAATAAATGAACCTTTTTTTTTTACATATTTAAATGCTTTTATAGTATTAACGAAAAACAAAACAAAAACAAAAAAAAAAAAAAAGACAGTAAATTTTTACTAAATAAATGAAAGAGGTTTCCTAAGTATCTAAAGTCGAGAAATGTGACAACATAAGTTTTAAAAATTAACATATTTCGCAAATCGAAGAAGAAATTTTTGTGAGTTAGTCCTTTAAAAAGAAAGAGGAAAATCAAAAAAAAAAATAAAAATAAATAAATAAATAAATAAATAAATAAAAATAGAAGCCTATATAAATAAACGACAACAACAGCAATTGCGAAAAAAGTGTAATCAAAAATGTTAAAAGAATTTACTTACACGGATTAATTATTTTTTTGACGGATTAAATTAACAAAGTTAAACAATTTTTGGGTAAGTACAGTATATGGGATGAGTCAAGTGTGTGTATTGTTGTCGTTGTTGTTGGTTTTGTCATCGTCATTAATTTGAATGTGGAGAGGCGAGTGTTATATCTTAAATATTTAATCAACCGTCCTAACCACAAAGCATATGATAAACGTTCACCGTTTAACATTTACAAAAATTTACCACAAATTTCCATTCTTTTGCGCTTTAGTTGCCTCACACACACACAGTTCATTTACAATTTTGAAAATGCCTTTCGCCATGCATGCGATGAACAAACAACTTGTAAAGTTAGAAGAGGCGCATCTTCAGAAAGCTTAGAGTTGAAGTAACTTTTCCAAATTAAAACGATTTAACCCACTTTCCGACCAAACCAAACCAAGCCATCTAAACGACTAACAACCGACCTAAAGCCAAGCATACAGAAAAAAAAAAAAATTAAAATAAAAAAAAAAACATTTACAAACTAATGCTTAGTTTTATAGGTATATACGTACGGACAGACGGGCAGGCAAACGGACAGACGGTATATCTTGTTGTTGAAGTGAATAAGTACAACTTAAAGAGAACAACAACAATAACGGCAGCGACAACTAAAGCAGAAGCAATAACAAGCAACAGCAACTCTAGAGACTACAAGCTGCAAAAACATTACATTCAATGTATGTAACGTGTATTTCTGTATATATATATATATATATATATATATATATATATATGTGTGTGTGTGTGTATGTGTGTCGTTTTTATTTGTGTTTTCTTTGTGTATAAAAACATTGGATGGATGAGTCGCTGTAAGCATTTATGTTTGTTTGAATGTGCCACTATTCGCATCGCGTCGCATCGCATCGCATCGCATGGCATGGCATCGCACCGTATCGTCGTACGGCTGATGTATTGTGAACTGTGCTTGGAAACGGTGGGAAAATGAAAGTAACGTCAAGAGATCACTTCATTTGTTCGCTGATGTTGTTCCTCAATATATAAAAGTACATACATATCTAACTATATATATATATATATAGATACCGTAGCATACATATTTCTTACATTAGAGTTGTAGCTATAAACGTTTTGTATTGTATTGTATTGTATTGTATTGCATGTGGTATATATGTATAGATGTATACATTCAATCCGCTATTGGATGCATACATTTCTCATTTACGAAAGATCTACGTTGGCTACGTTCAAAACGGCAATGACGCGATCATAGTTAAAGCACATGAATTACACAACAATTGCTGGAGCCTTGTGCAAGCGAAACGATGTCTTGTTTGGTATTTGTGACAATTGCACAAATTGATGTTTGGCTTTTGTATCCAACTTTTTTCCCTTCTTTTTATTTAGCTCCTCGCTCACATATATATAAATAAATAAATAAATAAATGAATAAATAAATAAATAAATAAATAAATACGTATTGCGTGGGTTGTTTATTTGTGTTGTTGCTTGATTGCTTGATTAATAAAACGAACGAATAAATCTAACACAACACAAGACCAACAACCACAATAATTAGAACATTACAATACATATATATATATATATATATATATGTATGTGTGTGTGTATGTGTGTGTGTATGTATGTGCGAATGCATGGATGTGCGACTAGAAGAATGAGCGAGCAACTGTCTCCGTGTGGGAACATTGATTTGCCACCTATGTCGACGAACTACTTGTATAAATTTGATAAAGTTACAGCTAAGTGCTGTTGCAGTGCCAAAGTACAATATGTCTGGCTGTGAATGGAAATGATTAAAAGCTCTCCTGCACATTTCGGAACTTCAAACGAAATCAATTTTCCTCTATACTTATGTATGGCATTGTTGACATTATACTTCGTTTATGTGAGTATGTATGTGTTTGCATTGCACAGACGAGAGAAGAACAACATTTGCGCCCAACCGTAATGAACATCTTACAACTTCACTTAATAATGTGTAAGCAACTTGAGGCTCTCTAGATTTAGATGAATTCTTCTTGTTGTTGCTGCTGCTGGTGCTGCTGCTACTGCTTTTGTTGTTATTTCTGTTGCTGTTGCTGTTGCTGTTGCTGTTGCTGTTGCTGTTGCTGTTGCTGTAGTTGTTAAAATTGGGCACGTTTTGTACAACTTGGCTTAACTCACCATAACTTTGGTTCAGTTACGTTCAGAGCTGGCCCCGGGAATGAATACAATATAAAACACACGCACACACACAAACACACAGGGTATGCAATCGACGACAGTGTAGAAAAGCAACAACAGTCAAGTAAACAAATAAATGTTATAGCATTTGTTGTTGTTGCAGATTCTTGAGTAATACTTGGCCATATGTGTGTGTGTGTGTGTGTGTGTGTGTGTGTGTATGTGTGTGGTTGCTTGCTTGCACAAGCAACGTGCATAAATGAGATGAATGCTACTGTGATGGCTCATTGAGTGGCATTTTGATTTTACACGAGGGGATACATTGTGTACACGCTTAGCTAACACAATCATCGTTTGGTTGCTTGTGTGTCAAGATTTTTGTTTTTATTTTTTATTATTTTACAACGCGATTCTTATAGAGGCTTACCAAACTAAGACATATTGTAATAAATAATAGTTTGAATGCCTCTGCCTAAGTGACATTTATATGTCAAAATCTATTCTGTTAGCATAAATACGCTGATTTGTGTTTATACAAATTGTTTAGGTTTCTATGTTAAATGAAAAGTGTGTCTTCTGTTGACGAAACATAGACCAGCGGTTAGGATCGTCATCATAATAGTTTATTAGACTTCGAAACGTAACAAAAACATTCATTCACGACTTACTAAAGAGATCGGAACTATTATTTCCTAACTCTCATAGCTTTCGAATTCACTTAAACTTTAACCCTTGCAAAGCTATCATGTTAAAAATAAAAAAAATAAATTACTAAACATATCATCAGAATGGAAATGGAATGCAGAAATAGAGGGACATGGGGCGATGATGCCAAAGCTGACACTGTCTGGCCTTTAACAAATCGCTGCTAATATTTTATTAGAAACAATAAATTAGTTAACTATCAAAGAAATCTTTCCTCACAATTACAGAATTGAAATTCTCTAACCAATCCAAAGCAATCTTAGACTAAGCGAATCGTTTTCACGTTATCTATCCATCAAAGATATTTATATATGTATATATATATATATATATATATATGTGTGTGTGTGTGTGTGTGTGTGTGTGTATGTATTCGTTATCTAAATTTTAATGCAACTGAAAAGCGAATGTGGTAAACCGAGTATTTAAGTAAATGTTTACGCATATGCTGTTGATGTTGCCTTTGATGATGTGAACTTTGGTAAATTTCCAAATTACTTTTCAAAGCAGATAAAATTTAATTTGATGATTATTTTTAATTGGGCCATTAAAAATGTATTTCATTAAAAAACGAGTGAATGTCAGGTTGGTAAAGTTGCTTCATTTAACATTTGTTGGATGCATTTCACATACTATGTACTTACA
>KK502420.1:2058845-2070545 GCA_000688735.1 Glossina austeni | reverse complement strand
TTAGGACCTCGTGCAAGTGGCTTTCGTGTTGCCTCTGTTTTTTTTTTTTTTTTTTTTTTTTCCTAATACTTCATATTTTAATGCCCTTCGTTCCGTACTAAAGAAAAAGAAATTGTTAAAAAAAGGTTTTTTTTTTTTTTTTAGGCTTCTAGAGTAGAGTTACCCCTTAATTAAATAACTCATTTCGAATTGATTGACAAACCGAATTTTTACGCTTTATGTTATATACAGTCGCTCTTGTGTCCTTTGAGAAGCATTTAAAATGCCATTTCAAACGATTTTTTATTTAATAAAAGAAATTTTGTCAAAAATTCCATTTTCAATGCTGAGCATTGAACCCCCGCTCAGATGCTTATCGCATGTGCATGTGCAAGTATTGGATATTATATAAAATCGCGCGCGCGGTGCGCGTATTCGCCTAACGGAACGAAAATGCAAAATTAAAATTAATTATACGCGTTGTTATGTCAGCCGAATTGTTGTGAGGGGTAAAGATTTTCTTCATTTTCAGCAAATAATCCCAAATTGATTTTCGTACTGTGTACAGTATGCGATAATATATATAAAGAAATGTTATTTTTACTGCTTGCGCGAGCAAGTGTGTGTTTGTGTTTGTGTTTATATTTGCGTGAACCCTTTTTACAGTCGTTAAATGAAATGAATGATGTTTAAAAAGCAACGGAGAGGTAGGTAGGTAGCCACTACCTACAAAGCAAAAAGACAGACGGGTTAGCAAAGAGAGAATCGGAAAGAGGGAGAGAAAGACAGAGAGAGAGAGAGAGAGAGAGAGAGAGAGTGATGCGTAATGAAAAATCTCCGTGAGAAAATTGAATATCCCTCCAATGAGTGTCACAAACAAATGATTGTTTAACCATGTGTACGCTTATGCGTACGTATGCGTGTCAGCGATAGCAAAGGAAAAATTTTAACCTGATTACGTTTGCTATTCAATACCTTAAGAGTGGTTAGATCAGGTTTGATTTTTATATGAACGTTTTCCGTCGCACAAAACTAAATCCATTAAACTCTTACAATCTGCTTTGGTTGCGGTTACCGTATTTTAAAAGCTCACAAGAGACCACTTTAAACCGAATCTTTTCTCGCTACTCTATCATGCGGTAATTATTATATAAAAAAAACAAGTAAATACATTGTAAACGGGCAACGCCGACTAGCAAACACCCTACACCATTTCGGTCCTTTTTGTAATAATGCTCCAAAAAGTACGCATTATTTTCAAGCAAAGCGATAATTGTCATGAAAGCCCGCATATTGGAAGGTTCGAATTTCTTTCCACACAAGAATTTGCGTCTCGTGACAGCGTCTATACAGATTGGAGTTAAAAAAAAATATCGACCCATTTGATCCAAATTCATCATAAAATATAAAAAATTAACCCTATTTCCGAAGGACTTGCCACTCGTGAGATATTTTATATAGGGAGGGACCAAAAAATAGATTCATGTGGTTCAAATTACGTCCACTTAGTTTTTTTTATTTAATTGCTGTACAAAAAAATTAATAATTAACCGTTTTGGGCATATAAGGGTTTCGGTTTCAGGAGAATCTTTATATGCAGTGGTATCGAAAACAATATACCTCCGTGGTTCAAATTCGGTAAGGTTGATTTCTTTGTCAATTTACTATTATGAGCCAATTTTCACCATAAGATATTGAAAATTCGATCTTTTTATCACATAAAGATACAGTTTCCATAGTAGTGGTTATATGAGAGGTGGTTCAAAAAATTGCTCCAGCCGGTCCAACGTTTTCACACCAATTTAGAATGCCGAAGTACTACTACTTAGCCACTTTTGTCAGGAAATTTTAAAATTACAATTTTTTTCCCATATGACGACTCTTCAGAATAGAGCGTTATATGGGGAGTGATCGAAAAAGTGGACCGATCCAAAGCATTACAATTTTCGTCCTTGGGTGAAAACACCCTAGTGTACAAAATTTCATCAAATTATCTCGAAAATTGCGACCTGTAGCTTGAACAGAATTTTACATAGGCACTAGACGGACAGACAGGCAAACAGGCTTAGATCGATTCAGAACCATTTTCTTCTTTGTTAGAATCATAGTCTGAATCTATCGGTATAATGTAAGGTGTCTCTATCTTAAGCTCTTCTGCGTGTCCGCACTAACTTAATATACCCTGCACCACTTGCGGTAAGAAAATTATATTGTGTTGTGACCGAATCTTTTATACCCATCACGGTTGTCGTAAAAAGGACAAAAAAAAAGCAAAAGAATTAAATTTTCATGCTTTATGGTTTGGAGTAGGCGGGTTGGGGTTTTTTGTTTTGTTTTTAAAATAAAAGTTTTTGTTGTATAGGCGTGTGTGTGCTGTCGGCGTGTGCTTTGAAAAGTTTAGGTTAGTTTCATATCTTTTTTAAAAATTTGAAGTTGATAGGTTCATTTTTGCGGCCAGGACAATGCGTACGACAGACATTACACAGATGGACAGACGGACAGACGGACATGCTTAAATTGACTTAAAATTTTGTGCTGATCAAGAAGTGGGATGCTGTCTAAAGTCGATTTCAAACTTGATATGATGAACCTCCCGAATAATTAACTAATTAAAGCGAGAAGCATTTTAGAGATCATCGAAATTCCCGGTACAAAATTTCACATACGATCATCGGCGGGTACTACTGGCATACATAAAATGTAATTGCCAGATTCCATTGATTATTATGACCACAGTAACGGAGCCATGAAATGCTATACATTAGTATACCAAACTTGAACGCGCCTCAATAAGGGTTTTGGTCGAAAGCGTTGCACTTAGCGAATTGCGTTTTGATTGTTGTTTAATCCAAACTTTACGACGGAAGAAGCGTTGTCTAATTCTTCTAGCTTATCCCAGCTTACTATCATTGTAGTACTTCATGGCAGATTTTGAACTACTGGTCCCACATCATTTTGGAATTTTGTATATTAGCAAAATCATTATTCGTTCGGCTCCGATAATTAAGTAAATGTCAGTTTATTTGAAATCGTGTTAAAGAATTTGCTCAAAATTGTACTGAAAGGAATGACTAACATTTTCAATTTCCGATTTCGTAATATTCGATTGCACTTCTATGCCTGTTTACAACGTAATGTAAGAGCAATGACGAATAAATGGCCCCAACATGTTTTTATAACGACTTCAATTGTCCGCCAAATAAGATGATTACGACGATTGCGAATAGCCGCTGATGCGTGTGTTGCGTTACGCATCACAAGCTTTGATAAATTCAAAAACGAACAAGAAGGGAATTAACTCGCAAGTTAATCTTAACATAAGCGAATTGCAATATGAAATGGAATAAAAACAAATTCACGACTTAACCTCGAAAAACTTTAAAGTATTTGCAAATATTGTCGAGACGTGTATAGTTTTATTGCGACATAACCTCAAAAGAAGCGTACCTACCTATCGAACAATCATTTTTTCAGTTTCTTATTTTTTATATCCATCACCGAAAGACAGGAGTACATGTAGTTTGCAAAAGGTGTGTAATATCCAGAATGAAACTTTAGAGATCCCATAAAGTACACATATTTTTGATCAGCATCGAATTGGGAATCAGTTTAAGTACCTCTGCCTGTTAGCACATTGTGTCGTCCGGTATCCCTCAACAAGGTCGTCTTGAATAAACGCTGCATGATAAGAGATAAGCTTAATAGAACTTCCACTAACACTGAACCCTGACTCTTAACGTGTAAGAAAAATGATGACCAACATCTACATTTCGATTGTGCCAATGTTGAAGAATCGGCAATTCTCGTTGCTAACATCTTTCGGCACTTCGAGCACACATTCCGTCCAAGGAACATCGTGTTGTATTCTTGTGGCCAGAACGTATGCACGAAGTGTCGAAAGCTGCTACCTGGATGCGGGCCTGGATTTTTTAAAATGGTGTAAGAAATACTTCACCGCAGCCAATATGTGCCTACCCTACCCTACTTATATGCGGCCAATTCGTTGTTGTGGGCGGGAGCGTCTACATCTGGACTGGAAGTCCTCGCCCGTGAACAGCAAAAAAATCGGATGCTTATGAGCGATGAGAGTCTATCCAAAATTCCCGATATTCTTGGGTAGCGCCGTAAAGTGGGCATTGTAACGAAGCCATCTAGCAGGGCTACTCGGCTTTCTTAGCACTCTTGGCCATTCGTCCTGCGCATTTCCACGTATATTTTATGGAGTATGCTTCAGTGTCTACACCAAAATTAAAAAATTATCAATGCCTACCCAATAGTATGGAAAATCGAAATTTTGTCATTTCTCATTATAAAGGTATAAAGACGGTATGGTACGGTCATAAAAGATTTGATTTTTATGTGGGATTATGGGATAATTTTCTTGTTTATTAATTGGCTTTTAAGTGCCGGCGTGGTAAGGAGACTAATCGATGTCTGTTGTTAAGAAAAATAATTTGGAGTTTTTCGCTTTTTCCTAAAGTTTCAAGCACTCACAACACAAGCATTGATTCCGGACTTGACGTTGCTTGTAGATTTTGTTTGTAAAATGCTTCCATTTTGCGATAGTAGATACCAATGTATGATAGATATTAAAATAGATTCTCATGGAGCTACCATAAGTGGGCAATGCTGAGTTTTTTCAATTGCTTGTTTGTGGACTTCATTTTCATAGGTACGCTATTACGATCGAGCTGACACGTTAGCTAGACACGTTACATAAGTAAAAACAAATTAATTCGTTTATAAATTATCGAAAAAAGTAATACATAAATAAAAATGGAAATAAAAAAGTACTAGAGAAAAATTTCATACATATTATTACGTACATTATTTATGAACGTGAGGGCAAAGTTCGTAAACTCTTTGAATGAAATCATTCTGGTAGCTATGTATTTATGTGTCGACTACACTAATTAATCTATCAAAATGCTGCAATAAACATTTGTCGTTGTTACGTAATACATAATACGTTCGTCTTAAGGGTATTTAGTAGTGAAAGTTTTGTCCATTATTTCATGTTTTCGGATAATAAATAGAAAAAAAAAAATCATTTAAAATTATTGTTTTTAATGGAGTTTACTAATCTTGTTAATCTTCGATAATTTGCTTTTATAAAATGACAGCGGAAATTAATGTGTGTCCGCTTGTGTGCATTGGAAAAAAGAAAACATGCCAAACAAAAGGAAAAAGTAAATGACCAAAGTTGTGGCACCACTTCATTTACACTACGCGCGACACGTACGTCATCATAATATACTTTATATTAAACGACTCTCAACTGCAATTCCCTGCGCCAATCGCCAACTTAACGTACACAAGTACGCAAGTAGCAGACAAAACTGTTGTAGCATTAATCATAAACATCATCATCATCATCATCATCGCCATCGCCATCGCCATCATCATCATCATAATAATCGTTTTACGGACAAGAAATAAAAATAGAATCTGGAATACTAACGAACACAAAACGTATGCATTGGTGAACGAGCGAAAGACGCGTTAAACGGAAGCCAGCTAGAGGCAAAAGAGTCATCAAGGTGTAAACATATACGTATAAGTGCGAGTGCATCAACGTCGGCGGATATATGCTCATTGCAGCGGAGACGTAAAAAGAGGAGTGGAAGTTAAAAGTTGCTCTAAGATTATTGTAACGTCAACATCAACATCAACATCAACATCAACATCAACATCAGCAACTACAGCTACAACAATAACATTTCGCATCAAAATCAACATCACCAACAATAAGAACAACGCAACAACAACATTAACATCAACAACAACAAGAACAACATTAAATGTAATTAGTGCCTGTTGTACAAAAGTAAAATTCTTAAAAAAAAAAAAGCCCACAATAACAACACCAACAACTATAATAACCGAACGAATACAATCAAAACGGAATTGCTGCCGTTGTTACTAAATTATAAGAGGGTATTATAAGAAAGAATTGCCAACACACACACACGCATATATACGCACAGACTATTTATCTGCGTGTGTGTTCATATATATTAATATCTATATATATGAATATATATATATATATATATATATATATAGATATTAACGTTGCATCAGAAAAGTTTGTATTTTGAATGACACGCAAACCGAACAAATGCTGGTATGCTTTGTTAAGAAGAGGCCTTAACTGAGACATACTAAATTCATATACACGGACACACACATCCATTATATACGCTATATATCATCAAAAGAGGTGTAAAAAGGAAGAAAAAGAGAGAAAAAAGGAATAAAGAGAAGGAAGTGAAGAACGCTAAGAAAAGAAAATTTATCATTCAGCAAATTAAGCATACACTTGAACTCTGTCACATTTAAAATGGCACCGTCCCAGAGGTACTCGAGCTTATCACTGTCATTATCATCGCTATCATCGTTAATCACACACTTGAAAACTGGCCTTTTTATACGCAAATGTCTAGTGTTGTTAGCCTTTGTCGGCTCCAGTAGTGGTGCCCTGTTATCGTACGGTAGCTTAGAGTATGACGCAGCCATGCAATGGGATCACGTTGTTGATTTAAATGAAGATTTTCGCCTCCACTGGACAATCATTAATCAGGATATAACGTTTGAGCTGCAAGTGCGGACATTAGGTTATGTAGGCTTCGGTTTCTCGAAAGATGGGCAAATAGCTGGCGCTGATATGGCTGTCGGTTGGGTAGAAGGTGGCCATACATTCTTTCAGGTATACCTCATCCTCCACTGACATTAGGATACGAAATATATCTTTTCTCTTTTATATCATAGGATCGTTATGTCGATTTGAAGGGATCACCGGAACCGCACATTGATCCCTCACAAGATTACATTTTAATTAAGGGCTACGAAAATAGTACACATACGCTGCTAAGATTTCGACGAAAACTCGATACATGCGATCACGATCACGATATGATTATTAATGTAAGTTAAACAAACCATGCCATGTCATGCCATATCATGTCATGCCAGTATATGCACAGAGGGCTTAAATTTTTCTTATTTCAATTGTTTAATTATTGCGCTCATAACAGAATAACACTATGCGAGTTATGTTCATGTATAATGATGAAGACCCACCGCGTGGACTAATTACGCCAGGTCCGCTACCTAACCCAGAGGAGGCCTGGCGTACCCACAAGTCGGTTTTGTTGTTGCAGAAATCACCGCTGTACTTACCCCATTACGAGCCCAGCGCCCGAGTTTTGGAATTGCGTAACCAGGAGGTTGAACTACCTTATGGGGATGACTCCCTTCTATGGTGTAAACTTTTTAAACTTGATAAGTTGGATAAGAAGCATCATATTGTTAAAGTAATTATGCGGGTGTTTACAATATTTTTTGCACAATTTCGCTTAAATAACTATACGTATTCTCGCAGTACGAACCCATATTTGATTCTTCATGGAGTTATCACTACTTGCAACAAATTACTTTATACGAATGCCCGAGCATTGGTAGCGAAATCGAGAAGTTATCTCGCGATGTCGGTCATATGTGTATGGGCGCTAGCAGTTTACCATTGGGTTGCAATGCTATTGTGGCCGCGTGGACCCGCGGCTCTGAAGTAAGTTATACGCGCAACGTAACGCTGCAGGGCAATCAATTTTGTTGCATAAAAGATGGGCATTGCATTGATGAAGTCAATTGGTTTATTTTGATTTTTAGGGTTTTGTCTTTCCATCCGAAGTCGGTTATCCAATAGAATCACAACATGTTAAATATTTTTTAATGGAAACACATTACAGCAACTTGCAGGCAACATTCGAGCCATATCAAATGCGTCGCATGACCGACAGTTCTGGTTTGAAAATAGTATTCACGCAGGATTTGCGACCACACGATGCGGGCGTATTGTCAATCGGTAGGTAGATATAGTTAACCACACACATTGTATTCTAGCATGCGTGCTTGTGAGAGATAGGACGCCACGCGCTAACATTTGTCGTTTGTGCGGTCGCTCAAATTAGTGCTTTGCTAATTACGATTTGTTTACCTGTAATTAAGGTATGGATCCCAACTGGCGTCATATCATACCACCGGGACAGAAGCGTGTAGTTTCGCTGGGTCAGTGTTTGGAGGATTGCACTGGTGCGGCCTTTCCCTCGCAGGGCATCAATATCTTTGCTGTCATGATGCGCTCTCATCAAATTGGCAAAGAAATTAAATTGCGCCAGGTAAGCTTACAAATCATTCATATAAATCTAACCGCATTCTAACCAAGCTGCACAAAATGTTACACAAAATCCATTTTGCATACACATTCCATCTCCCATACGTATGGTTAGAAATTACTATACAATGTACTTTAAGTGTATATATGAATGCACAGGCAAATTTAACCAAATGCACACATATATGCATACACAATGCATACACTAACTAACGCACTAACGATCCATCCACTATTACAAGTGTGGTCAAGTACGATGCATACGTGCATTCCGGTATGTTTATATTATTAAAGTTTAATTTGCGTTGTTGCGGATTGGGTACGATGTGCTTGTGTGGCCCCTTCGAACATATACGCAGCAGTCTGCAGACTGGTATTGAATATTCCGTAAAGCTCGGTTACTGCAGGCCAATAAGCCTACCATAATAAGTTGACATTTTTTTCTTCTTTCTTTCTCGTAACGATTCTTTAACGATAAACAACATCAATTACAAAGTTTATGGAGACGTTTCAAGCTTAGTTCTAATCACCTAAATTCACTTTGAACTCATCTTAATGTAACGTTCGCTACGATTACTTACCTATCCATCAGTTGCAAAGTGCAAGGTGGTAGAGAGAGTTGTATGTGTATTGTGTGTGCTAAGTGCTACATATATACGTTTTCTTTGAACAATAAACTGGTTACCAGCCAAGTTAGGTCGTTGGTTGGTGGTTTAATGTTTGCTAAATCGATTTGATGTTTAAATTATTAATTGTTTCGCGGTTCATTAAGAACACGAACATTGCGAACGCTAGTCTGCTTCAAGTTATTTGTGTTATGTATATATAACTTATACACACATAAATGTATAAATTTACAGATACGGCAAACTGAGGAGCTCTTCCCCATCGCTTACGACAACAATGTTGACGCAAACTATCAAGACTTTCGACGTCTTGCCCATCCTGTACGATCTCTGCCGGGCGATAGATTGGTTGCCGAATGCATTTATGATAGTTCGTCACGAAAGGCAATTACTTTAGGTAAGTGTTTCAATCGAGTTGTATAAAAACTAAACGGTATGCCCGTATGTGTGTTAGAAAAGTAACTACGTATACTGAAACATTAGCCTGGCATTTAGTCAGCCAGGCAGTCAGACAGTCAGGCAATCAGGCAGTCAGGCAGCCATGCAGCCAGTCAGCACACCAAACTAACCAGCCAGTGAGCTATCGAGCAATGCTCTCATAAATTGTTGACTGGCTGTTGGTCGCACCGATGGTCTAATACATAATTTGCCGTAAGGTGTTGTTAAACGTGTTTGCTCAATTAAAGTAATTGCGATCATTATCCTATGCGTTGTTCTTTGCATTTTATTCATATTCTTTGCCAACAATTCAGGTGGACTTACTATGAAGGAGGAGACCTGTACGGTGTTAACACTTTACTATCCTCGCCAAAAGCGCCTGACAACGTGTCATTCATTGCCGAGCTTACCGACCGTACTGCACTCGTTGGGCATTGAACAATTGGCCACGTAAGTCTTCTTTCGATTATAAACATTACCCATAAATACCAATTGCAGTATTGATAATAAAAAAGAAATAAAAAATTATAAGAAAATTGTAAGAAAGAAGAAGAAGAAGAAAATTGACTAATAATGCTTGTACAATTTTGCTGTCTTTTTTGTTGCACACTCATTTTAGGAATTCGAATCCGGTGGTTATATCATCACCGCCTCAGTTAGCTGGGATGACTCTGGAGACGCGGCTTCTGTCTTATGATTGGGAGAACCAATTTGGCAAATTTCAAGAGGCGACATTGCATGGCACCTTCAAGCCGATTTGTAGCGGAGCTCACAACGAAATTGTACCGGTAAGCATTAAGAACTCTTACAGTTTACTAACGCTACCAATGATTCTACGGAGTGTTGTCTCTCCTTTGTCGTTTTAAAAAATTTAAAACTGTCTTTACGAAAACAGGGGCATGAAACTAATTCTTTCTTTTTTTCTTTTTTTTTGCTTTTCATTTGTTTTTTCCAATTCTCTTTTTCCCAATGTTCCGATCTATGTTTAGATATCTGAGCATTTTTTAGGCTACAATAAGAACATAACGAAGACATATAAAGAGCCGCGTCGTTGCAAGCCAAAACGTTTATTTGTCACTGAGACGATACCACAACTAGAATTACCTGTTCTGCGCGATACTGAAAGCAATCACATTGGCGAAGGCTCAGTGCGCAGCAGTCGCAGTTCTTTCATTGAAACATTAGCTTTAAGCGGTTCAGAGTCATCATCATCTAGACATCGTTTGGCATTCTTTGGCCTGCACGTAATTAGTATGCTGTCATTAGTGCCGTTGTGGCTGGCCAGTTGAAACAGTTATCGCTTGATAAACTAAAACTGATACGAAACCAACCAACCAACCAACCAACCAACCAACCAACCAACTAACTAACAAATAACACGATGAGCAATATTTTGACAATGAGACAATGACAATGACAATGACGATGATATTAATCAATCTCGGCGCAAGCGCATGCCCATGTAACCATGCACTGCACTGCTTTGCATTGCATTACAACATTTGTAGGATTCTCTCCAACTATAAGCAATAGATAATTGTGCCGTGAACCACTAGAGTTATCATAGTTGTAGTGCTTTAGTATTGTGTACATAGTTAAAATTAACAAATAACTACTAACGTAATGAATGTTGTTGTATTAGATGTTTAACAAATAAACAAATAAATAAAGCAAACAGACAAACAAACAAACAAATGGACACACAGACAGACAAACAAAGAAACAAATACACAAATGAACAGACAACGAATAAATGGACAGAGATCTGACAGGAAGGCAGACAGCCAAAGAAATGGACTGAAAGGCGGATAAACGGATGGATAGATGGATGGATGGATGGATGGATGGATGGATGGATGGATGAATGGATGAATGGATGAATGAATGGATGGATGAATAGATAGACAGACGGACAGACATATAGACAGACAGGGAGACAGACACCGTAAGACCGTAAGACAGATAGATACATAAATCAGAAATTATGTACGTAAGTATGTTTGTATGTAGTTTATATTTTGATGTTGTACGCATGTCCATAGATGTTTTTAAGTAATAAACAAAATTATTGAATGTTGTATTTTTAGCGATTTAGAAATTTATGTATACGCGTGAGAAGTGAATTGAAATGAAAACTAACGCACTAATGAATGAAAAACAATATTCTGAGATACATTAAAGAAAAAGTAAAGCAGAACATATAGAATACATCAGTCATAGATCGATCAAAAAGTAATGGTATTTAAAACGATAATGTGGAAATTTTTACCTATTTAGACGAAGACGAAGACGAATAAGAACACGAAAATGTATAAGATGTAGAACTAGAAGGAAAGTTGGTCTACCAAAGCACTGAAGCTGTTAAAGATAAAATTTTGACGCCAGTTTGAGCTGTGATATTTTTTAAGCAACACTTTTCATAACTAAGATAAGTGTACAAATAATCTAAAAAAAGATTATATAATAAATAAAATTATAAAA
>KK502420.1:1920357-2048424 GCA_000688735.1 Glossina austeni | reverse complement strand
TATATATATATATATATATATATATATATATGTATATGTATATATATATATATATATGCATGCAAGACGTAGCTATTCTTAATGTGCTGGCGGTTGGGTTAATTGTTGAAGCAACCCAGCAAACCAAACCAGGGAAAAAGTTCATTTTGCCTTTAAAACTACTTATTATCGAAAGTCGCCGTAACATCGGTAACGTCTCTAAACAAAACAATTACTCCTGACAAGTAATTTAACATTTTTTTTCATTTGTAGAAACGATCGAATTGATCGAAGCTTTTCCAAAGCTAAAGACATTTTAACAGCCTTCAATGATTTCCATTCGCTTTATCTTTTTCGAATTCGTTATAAGTTCCAGCGCCAAGTAATACTGGCATAGCGTGCATCTAGTTACTATGATCGTCCCGATGCAAGAATATTTATTTATTTTTTGAATTTTGAACATTTAAGTTGACTTTCAAACTATCGTCCTGCGGTAGAAATAAACAAATTACTGCTGTAAAGCAACAAAGCATTGGCGGCCTTTTCTAAGGAAGCGAATATCTTTGCGACTACATTGTGGCAGATTTTTTGCTTCTAATAAGACATTTCCATAGGCTTGATAAGACCGTGTCATGCGTTACATGTCGTTGATCTTAGGCAATAACTACAAGTTAAGATTGAAGGCGGCTTCTATGGGCCCATAGAAGACATTCATCCGTTCGTTAATTAGCACATCAATCAAAAAATCTCCTATCTGACGCGTGTATGGCATCATTGTTGAGAGTCGCATATGATTTGTGGGTAGTATCAACCTTCGAACGATACGTGTCAAAATTCCAAGACATTCTGACAATTAGTTTACGAGTTACAGTTGGTTTAGTGGCGATACTTTTATAATCTTCAAAACAAGCGGAATATCAGAATTTCGTGCGTTGATTAACCGGCGCTCGTTTGATGGGGAAAAATACGTTCACAATTACCGCTGACTTGAAAGATGTTATGGCGATTCTGCTCTGTTGAGCAAAATAAAATTGTGAATGCTTTGCTAATTTTAAACACAATCGTATGGACACCAACCATGCTGAAGGCTTTGGTCGCTTGAATTCGGTAATTATTTTAAAAAAACATATGAAAAATGAAGTTGTGTGAGAGAGCTGCCATTTTAAAGATATCAGGACGCAGTGTATTTACTATTTTGCGTCAAGATTTCTCCATAAGAAAGCTGTGTTCGAAATGGGTGGGGCGTTTGCTCACTTTTGACGCCGACGTCTTGATGATTCTCAGAGCTGTCTAGTGTTGTTTAGGTGAAATAGAAAGGATTTTTCGATACGACTTGTGACAATTGATGCAACGTGGGTTTCATTGGCAGCCAGCTGAGTGGACAGCAGCCAGCGAAGGCTGTGCAAGACAAGTAAAACAGTGGTGTCACTAAAGCAACGATAATTTGTTAACTTATTGTTGAAATGTCATGAACAGTGTTGCCATATATGTGTCAGACGGGAAACTTATTGAGTGATGTGATCTCTCGAGTAATATCGAATTAATTAATAGATGAAATAAAGAGAAAGGAAGTTTAGTAAGTTGATTACAAAGTCTTTTCTTACTTAGCGTAAATGCACTGTGTGCGATTATGTGCGATTAGTATAAATTTTGTTCGCTGGGTGTAATGAAATCGAAAATAAATTTGTGTGGGTAACAGGTGCACCATCTTTTACTCTGAATAAATTTCAAGTAAGAGAGAAGTATACGCTGTTGCTGCTACTGATGCATCAAGTGCTCAACATTATTTACGCTGCGGCTGTGTCAAGGACTTCTTTAGGAGCCCAAGTATTACATTAGAGTCGTCTATATATATATATATATATGTATGCATATATATACATATATATATATTTAAGCGCATACAAGCGGCTAACTGACTAACTAACTGACAGATTGACTGACTGGCCCGCTAACTGACTGCTATATTACCATTTAGCCAGTTTGCCTGACAACTTGACTGTTGGCCCATTTGCTGGCAGCTTGTATTTCCACAAACAGCATCTTTCAACCGAATGGCATGTAGTGCACAAAATGTGCCTCACTGCACACAAAGAAAGAAATTTCATAATGACGTTCGTTTATGGTGCGGTTTATCGCATTAACTAAGAGTTTCATACACAAACCTCTATGCGCGTATGTCTATGCGTGCATAATGTTTTTGTTTTGTATAATACTTCCATACAACTGCATGCATATAAACATATAAACAAACTTGTATATATATATATATATATATATATATATACGGTTATATATATATATGGTTTATACACATTTAAATTTACTAGTACTGATACTAGTACTAGTAGTAATATCCATAGGGAGAGAGTCGCATGCTGAGATATGCCATGAAATTTGCGTAATTTCCAACGACACAAAAAACAGGGCAAATACTAAATAGAAAAAAAAGGGGAAAAAAAAAGAAAATAGAAAAAAAAAAAATAATAATAAGAAAACTAAGGAAAAAGACGCAAAATATTCCTCGCTTTGTATCTCAAATTCCTCTAAACCAATTTCATTCAGCATGAAAGCTCCGAAACACACACGCATTACATATCCCATATATATAGTTTATATATGTTATATGTTTGTTATATACATAAAGGCAGTGCACATCACACTACATATGCACTCACTTACAATACAAACTCAAAAACATAGAAACGTAGGCATTACGCTTATGACAGAGTGCGTGATAACACAGGGGATCACCGAGTGCAGTGCCGCTGTTAGAATTTTAATTGTGGATGTTGAAATTCTCTCTGCTTTTCCTTATTAATGTGTTTGTAATGCACGAAGAAGCACTTCAAATATCACACCGCAATTAAGTCGTGCAATGAAATTTAACAAAGTGTTGTATGCACCTAGACATTTTCATCTACTCGTACATAAATATCTGCGTGTGCGTTTACGTGTATACGTTCATATGTGTATTTTGTGTGTGTGTTGTGTGTGTGTGTGTGTGTGTTGTGTGTGTGTACGTTTACATCGTCTCCATAGATGGTTATGCACTTATACGTCGCAAACTATCACGCCACCCATTCCATGTCATTTTAAACCTGATTCTGACATATTCCTTATGTTCGCGATATCAAAATCTACATGAGCTGCACCTTCTTTCCCAGAGCTTCCGCATTTAGAAAAGTTTTTGTGATAATGTTGCGAAAAATTACATCATCGAAGGGCAGGTACTACAGTGAAAATAGTTTTCAAATCTCGCTTTTACTCGCAGGCATAGGTAACATGTGCACACATTCATACATATATGATCATATTTATTTATATATATATATATATATATATATTGTGTAACTAAATATAAGTATAAATAAATATACGCGATAAGGATATATATGTAGGACGCGGTCCATATGAAAGTTGAACATTAATCAGAGCGCACAAAGTCTGTAAGTATGCTAAGACTAAGCTAAAGCTGTTTAATGAAAATAATTCCTCTTACATTGACATTCCATAGAACGAAATCTACCTCATAGTGATTGATAATTACTTCTTTTTTTTTTTTTTCTCCATATTTCTTTTCCCCAAATAACTCGAATTTTTTCAAATAAAATGAAAAATTGCTTATAAATTATAATTAACATTAAAAATATACGTTTATTACTCGCTAATCACGTTCCTTTCGTGACTTTTATGATTTCGCAATTTATTATCGTTAATATTGAAAAACTGATGATGATAGACGACAGATTTTCTTTCAATTATCAAATAAACATGATTTGTCCTTCCAGTCAGTTAAACATCTCTGTCTTTTTTTTTTTGTTTTTTTTTTTTTTGCTTTTCGGTTTGTTTTGTTTATTTAGCATAGCAGTTTTGTGAAGAGCTTCGAATTAAGGTTAATTTGCGGCCATTTATTTAAGTGTCATGAATCTGGACCAAAGCCTTTAAGTTAAGATTTACTCATTCAATTGAACAATGGAGCAGTCAAGGGCTTACCATTTAATATCATAATTCTCTTGCTGAGAACATTTACACGCATGTGAATATCAATGTGATACATAATCGTGGATAGGATGGGCGAACTAACTCATTAGCATGAACGACATGAAGTGGCTTATTAATGATTGAAGCAGCTCAGGTATTGCTGCTATTGTTTCTGATTTGTTGTAAAAAAAAGAGAAGCATTCGTCCATGTGCAACTCTTTCAGACGGATGACAAAAAAATTTTAGGAATTCTATTTACGCTTAGTCGATATTGTCAAAAGTGATTAGGCGTTGAGCTGATATTGTTGTGGAGCTCAATGAGTGGCTTATCAGCGCTGTAGTTAGTTTTAATACCTATTCATTATAGAATTTTAACAAAAAAGAAAACAAACCCTTAAAGGAATACACAGGCGATTAGTCAATGAAAAAACAACAACTGAAACAAGCAATTGGTACTCCCCCCCCTTAAGGGGGGAAGCGACTATAACAGCATAAAAAAAGTGCTATTTTGTCAATATTTTTGGGATGGAAGGAAAGACAATGAGAATAGGAATATACGGGGCGGCTATTAAATATAGGGTTAAGTATAGTAAAAAAAAAAAAAAAAAAATTTTAATTTTGAAAAATATTTAAAAATGGGAGCACACCGCAGCCGCTTTCGCGAAGTAAATGTTAATTTAATGAACTCTGCGGTTGACAAGTTTTTTATTGCAAATTGGAATCTTAAAAAAAAAGCATTTAAAGTTAACTAGAGTCTGTAGCTAGAGGAACACGAGGGGATTTTTAAAAATATTGATTTTTCAACGAAGAGGGTCAACATCAACCTTCCCCCACCACCTCATCCAAAATAATATGTGCGCTCTTACCAATAACAAAAAGGTTTGAATTGACCTATCGAAAAATCCCGTACGTGTTCGCCTGGACAATGTGTGTGTGTGTGTGTGTGTTGTGAAGATGTTGTACAAAAGTGGAGTGAAAACAATGACAATTGTAGGAATTGCTTGGCGAACTGTTTTGTTTTTTAATACCCTCGAATTTTGATGGAAAAAATGAATTTTTTAAGCATATTGTGGAAGGTTCAAAGCAACGCTTGCGGTAATAAAAAAAACAGAGTTTTTTTTTTCTTTGAAAGATTTACACTCTCTACCTGCTTGAACTGACAGCGATTAAGACTGTCAAACATTTTGCAATCCGTACTCATATTTCAGTTGCTTGGACTTTAACTGCAAATAAAATTTTATTAAACATTTCCTATAAGCCGACGACGTTTACACTTGTTCGTCCCTTTCCTGGTGTATTCGTGAGCGTATCGAAATAAATTTTTCAATAAATTTGTAAAAAGTTTATATCAAGTTTCAGAGAAAATTTTGCTTTGCCTTGTAAATTAGTAATATTTGCCTATTGTTGTCCCATGGCGTTTATTCAAACATTTGAACCCTTGCCGTAATCTGAGAGCGTGTATGGTAAGTGCGATCTGTTCAGATCAATTTTTTTACTACCACGAACAGCCGATAATCGGTTAGGCAACTGGAGAGTTGGACGGGTGAACAGATAAATAGATTTTAAGTCGAGTCAAATTCTTTCTCCGATCTTACGCAGTCTCTGCTCTAAACAATATTTTCAATGCCGAGATATCTTACTTCAAATAGAGACGGCATAGATGGACATACGTAGATTGATTTTATCCTGGTTGACAATAGGTATCATTTTTCAAGGCTCTGATTTGTGTATTCTCATCTTTCTCTAAAAAGCATTAGAATGAAATTAATTTTTAATTATCTTCTGAGCTTTTGTTCGCACTACTCTGTTTTTTAGTGCGAAAAGAGCTTATGCGGACAACAGAGGCGTGGATATTACTAAATGTTTGAAATATATGGGTAGCTTTAATATATATTTTACACAAAGAAACGTTCGCCTCTTGTACCTCTTATACATCACTTGTGCTGCGAGGGCATATTAAACTCCTGCGGATATATGCAACGCCCAAAAGAATTCGCAATAGATTCGCCTTTTTATGATACCAATCGATTCAAAATCATAAGTTTGTCTGTCCGTCCGTCCATTTATCCGTTTATCTGTCTTGTTTACTTGTGTTTAAACTACAGACCGCAAATTTCTGGGATATTTTGATGAAATTTGGTACACTGATCTGACGTTTTGGCCCAGAGACTAACGTTATTGAAATCATTCATTTAGGTTTAGAAGAGATCTCCTAGTATGAGACCGTATAATGATTTTATTATTACTATTGTTATTTTCATTTGTTTTTACAACATCCCTATATCAACATAACGCCGTACATTATAAAGCAATTTTGCAATGTCTGCCCTGACAAAAGCTGGAAAACAATGGCTTAGTAGTGCTGATTGAATTTCATTGAAGAAGATTGAAAAATGCGCATCCTCTCTTTATAACTAAGAGCAAAATATATATATATATATATATATACCCATACACACATATACAAATAAAAAAAAAATTAAATAGATTTTAAAAAAATTCAAGTAAAGCGAAATGTTCCATAAATTACATGAGAGAACAACGCGTTTTCATTGTTGAGCAACATTTTAAAAGCAATGAAACTTTGGTGCGGCGTGTAAAGCAATGACTTTTAGTGAACAATTCTCGATAGCGCGCTATGATCGGCCCAGTATTTTCCACTTATTGGATGATAGTGAAAGACATAGAAACCAGATTCCAACCAGACAATGTCATATGCCATGCCACCCGTGAAATAATTCACTTACTGCATAGGATATTCCCTGGCAAAGCCGTGGAGGCCATTCGCCCGATGTGTCGTTCCACTTATAACCCCATCCATCCTACACATATTACGATTCACGAAAAGAATTACAATTAGGAAAAAAAAAACTCTGTTTTCTATTTAATTCAAATGTTGCGCAAATTGTGGGACACGCTATTAAAATATTTTGGCGAAACATTACCTCAATCGCGGTCTTTAGAGGCTCAGGTAGATCAGAGGTTTCCAACTTTTGTGTTAACACTTTTGAGAAACTAAATATTTGTTTTCTCTTTTCAATTTAACACAATTTGAAAAAGGAGGCAAAAATGTGTATAATGGTAGTAAAGCCAATGAGCGACGGGATAGATTTATAAATTTTGGATCAGGTAGAAAAAATTGCGAGCAAAGTTTATGCAAGAACAATTTCAGAAATCATATTTGTCTCGGCTGGTGAAATGCACGCCATCGAGATGCACTTTTTGCAGTGATAACAGTAAGAAGATCCGACTACATATCCGATGCTCAGATCGTACGCCGGTATTCTTAGCATTTCCACGGCAACAAAGGGTTGCCTAAACAAATTGGAACTTGATGTAGAATATTTTTTTTTTTTTTTGTTCTCTTTTTCCGCAGTAAATTGATCAAGGTTGAACGTAAGCTGGACTCAGTCTATGCCAAAAAAAAAAAAAAAATTCACATAGATTAGAAGAGAGTCTGCAATTATCTTGTATACTAAAAATAGGAATTAATCGACTCCCCTGACGATATGGATACGGGAGATGTTTTGTGTTTGCTTGTTTGTTTGTTTGTTTGTTTATTCAATAAAAATGACACGATGAGTACGCGTAAAATATTTCACAGTCTAACGTGTATATGTAGATGAGTATTTGTGTATGTCTCTACTTTCCCTTCGCAGCATTCGTAAATATATATTAGAAAGAGAGACGACCAGTCAGACACTTACTGTCAGATTCAATGTTGAATCATTGTAGTGGGAAATACTTTGCTGAGGCTTAACAAAAAGCAGAATCAAACTGAAATGTTATGAAATCAAATGTAATCCAAGACGTTCGTTGAAAAGAAAAGAAAAGAAAAAAACAAAAAAGAAGAGAAAAGAAAAGAAAAGAAACCTCAGACCAATGTTTTGCATTAACCCAACTCATGCCATCTCAACCACCATCAAAAACATCTTAAGTACGTACTTTGTTGATGTCATTGTCATTGAATGTCTTCTGTCTATTTGTCTTGTCGTATGTGTTTACTGAGCTTGTGCTTGTCTTTGCTTATGTTTATCTATTCGCTCTTTCGTTCGTTCCTTCGTTCGTTCGTTTGTTCGTTCGTTTAATTGTTCCTTTGATTGTTTGTTTGTTTGTTTGTTAGTTTGTTAGTTTGTTTGTCTGTTTGTCTGTTTGTTTTTCTATTTGTCAGCTAGCGTGTCTGTATATACGTATGTATGTCAGTTCACATTCATAATTGATTACAAACCATTTTATGTAAATAGTGATAATAAATAACACTATTTTAATATTTTATTTTTGGTTAAGAACGATACGCTCTCACTCCCAATACCGGTAGCACACGCGTTCATTTTTCATGAGTTGCTTTATATGCGCTTATATGTATATATATATATATATATATATTCATACATATAAGCGCGTATATATATGTAAATAAACAGAAGCATAAAAATATTAAGATTGAGGGCGCAATTAGATCTCTTAAGAAATTTTTATGGGGGAATTATTAAAAATCACATAATAAATTGTTTGTATATCTCGTATAAATGTATGTTATTATGGTATTATAGAATATTTATTTATTTGTTAGACTTATTCTAACTATAATGAGATTAATGATTGACTGATTGACTGACTGACTGACTGACTGACTGACTGACTAACTAAATTGCTACGTGACGATTACGCGTATACATCTATGAGTTTCTTAAATACGTTTGCTTGCTTGCTTGTATGAAAGGCCCTCTTTTGCCCATTTACATATCTATTTAAAACGTACAAGCAAAACAATGCTAAGATACTTTTTTCTGCCCGCATTTGTGTACACAGGGAAATGGTTGTTTGCTCTTGTGTAATAGTATACTACCAATAAAACAATATGTATAAATAATATAAAATATTTAATGCGTCATGGTTAGGATATGATCTGAGCAAATGGGGGACCATTTGCACTAAATAAGAATACGTACGTGAGTATGAGTGTTGATTCACCCGCAAAGGTATCCATCATCATTATGGTTTGTTGTCTGTAAATATTAACATAACTGTTCAAGTCTCAAGCCAAGATGCAAATATCCTCAATTCGCTTCGCTTAGTCTTCAGTTTATTGCTATATCCTATGCCCCTTGTGACGCAGGGCATGTTAAGCTCGTATGGATATATGTAACACACGGAAGAACATAAAATAGATTCAGTTTTTATATAACCGATCGATTTGAAAAATTTTCTTTAAATCAATTTAAACATGTCTGTCAGTCGGTCTATCCGTTTGCCTCCCTACCGCCTATCTATCTGATCTCTGTCCACATATTGTCGTGATCAACCTGTAGATTGCAAATTTTTGGCGTACTTAAGTACTGAAGTAAATTTCGACCACACAAGTTTATGTTTTGCATGTGATTCACGTTTTGCATGTGATTCCCATCACATCACGTCTCTCGCATGAAAAGTGTGTCTTTATCAAGAAAGTAGTCATATTTTTATAGATGAAGTTATGTAGGGTATTTAACGACCAACCTTGCCTGACTATAATGTTTTTACTTATTTTTATTTATTTTTACTGCACTCTTAGTGTCTTGCATTCATAACTAAGGTATGAGGTAAATTAAATTTTTTATTTCTTTTACAACAACTGCATATAACGAATTCCAGAGATTGCCTCTACAATGTGTACACATACGCATGCAATCTAGACTGTAATTCAAAACTTAGAGGGTCCTCCTATATACAAAATGCGATTTATACAACGCCTCCGTGTTTAAGTCTTGATTACCGTTCTCATATACGTTAAATGATTCAAGAGTAGGTAATGCATCATCCACGCAGGTCTTGAAAATTTAAAACAAAAAAAAAAAGTTGCGACCTCATGGAACTAGAAAGAACTTCCGTTGCTTGCTAAGTTAACTGACATAGTCGCTAACTGTACCGAACATAATTTCATAATTATAATTAGGACATGCCTTGCGTTCAGTCTAGCGATTGTTTATATAATTCTTTTCTTGTTATGTGATGTATCATAAGCACGTTCCTTGTCTCCTTAGCAGACACATGTCTCTTATATCGAAAACGTAATTTAATTGCAGTACGAATGCTCTCAGTAAGTTGGTAGATCACACGTTCGTATCGTCTTTGAGTTCACTAAACAGTACCGTGACAACTGCTTTGTTTTTTCGTACCAAAATTATTCAGATGTTCAGAGATGATCTGGTCGGATGCGCACTGCATACGCTTCTTTCGAACAAATTTTTTATTAACGAAGCTAAGTCCTCTGACTTTGGCACTTAATAATTTTGGGTGAAATTTGTACGCGTAAAAGAAGCTATGATTCGCTTAAAAGTTTTCGTTAAAAAATCAAATCAAGTTGAATATAGTTTTTTACAGCCCGGGGCGGCCTCTTTTCAATGACTACCTCGAGAGTCATGCATGTTTTTGAACAAAAGAGTTTCCGCTTTAATCGGGTTAGGTCGGTTTGTCCATCAGTCTATCGCTTCTGTGTTCGGCTGCTGTTTTAGTAGGTCCATATTCCCTCTACATATTATCTACAATAAATGGGATCGATTTGATTGCAAAACGTTTTCACGCAAGCAGGTGAAACTTTATCAACTTTCAACAATTTTCAAGAGTTTAGGGAGAACATGTTTGTAACAACTTTCTGCTTTCAATAATTGTAAACAGAAGCGTAAACATTATAGTCGGGCAAGGCCGATCGTTCGCTACTCATTCATTCATTTCCGTGGTAATAAAGCAAAATTTACACATTACCTCTATGTAAAGGCATACTTTTCCTGAAAGGCTTACCCTTCATAATGGACAGGGGCCCCCAACCACGTCAAATTTAGCGAACTTAATTTGTTTATTAAGGATTTTATTCGATTATTATTCGTCTGCTTTCGTTTTAAAAAAACTACATATTTGTCTTTGTCGCGACATAACGGCTTGCTTTCCATGAGAAGACGTATGTATTGCCATTATGGGCCCAGTTTGGCCATAAAATATTACGAACAAAGGCTTTTTTATCGAAGAGCTTACTATTCATGAAAGCCCTTATGCAGTCCCAAAAAAAAGTGGGCCCGTGGGGCTCGAATTAAGGTCAGTTAATTTTTATGTTCAATTTATGCTTCGGAAGAAATTTTCATCATACAAATTAGATCTTTTCGTCATGTAAGGGTATATTTTTCATGAGCATCCGTATATACGATGGTGTCCAAAAATTACACCTAATAGATCCAAATTTGGAACTGTTAATTTTTCATCAAATTGATCTTATCATGCGAAGCCGTATGCGGAATGCCACGCAGAACGGTAAGGTTAATTTCAAGGTCAAATTACTGAATATTGAACGCTTTTATCAAAGGAAACTTGACTTTTCCTACGAACGATTATATGGAAGGGAGTTCAGAAAATTACCTCCTCACCCAATCTAAATTTTTCACATCAACTTAGTACACCTAAATGCTACTGCTCTAATACTACTACAATTTTTGTTCGCATAACGAGTTTTCCAAGGAAGCCGTTGTCCGGAGACTGTTCGAAACTGTCCGACTGTCCAGTCCAAGTTAATTGCGCCAGAATTTGTTTTTTGTTGTTGTCAGATAGATAGAAAGACAGACAGGCAGATAAGCTTAGATCTATACAGTCGATGGGTGTAATAAGAAGCGGGTCTAACATAAGTTTTTTTGCGTGTTACATACGTACCCACGAACTTAATATGCCTGCGTATAAATGCTATATGCCAAGGCTATATAAAAAAGCTATATGCAATGCTAACGCCAATATTCGCCTCTTGAGGTTTTTTTTTATGTGCTCTATAATAAACTAGAACCAATTGTTGCAGGAATAAAAATTTTTCCCATAATTACATCGAAAAAATAACAAAAAAAAAAAAAAGAAAAAAAATTCCAAATGGTCTTCTGACAAAAAAAAAAAAAAAAAAAAAAAAAAAAAAAAAAATGTAAAAAAAGAGTCCCCCTTAAATGCACAGAGCCATGATTCGGTTGGTGTATATGTATATATGTAAATTTCTTTTTAAATATATATTTTGTTTTTTTTTTTTTTTAAGTTGTATGCGTGCATTTGCGCTTCTTTCTCTCTCACTCGCTCTATCTGATTATAAATTTTTTTTTTTTTTTATCTCATGGCTTTTAGTGTTTCCTTTTCTTCTTTTTTCTTTTTGTTTTTTTTTTTGTCTTTTGTTTTGGGTCCACAGCAGCCCACGTTGGATTTAAAATCAAAAAAATTGACAGCACAGCAGCTGTTGCTTTTGAAAGCAATCGTAATCGCATTCAAATGTTAACACTGTAACAGCAGTGACAAGCGGCAGTGTATCACATGCACAGGCCAGAAGTTGCAAACAACGAATTGCTTTGTGTGCGAGCAAAAATCCATTAAAGTTTTTCCCAAAACAGGAGCAAAAACCGAAAAAAGAAATATTCTAGAGTTGTATTTGAAGAGTATTCGGTCCGCGATATGTCAGTTTGCAAGCTCAGCATCATTACAGGAGACTAAACCCGAATTCATTGTGATATCAAAACGAATCGATTCCACCACAAGTCATATAACAATATATTTATATCGTATGTGCGTTTTGGGTATGCGTATGCATGTATATGCGTCGAATATATATATATATATATATATATATGTTTGTCACTATGTATGATCTCGAACAGAAGTGGCGGATTAACGAATTTGTTTTTATGTGACAAGATGAGAAACTTCTGTAAGTCTTCGTAATTTTTTTTATTATCATTTTTATTTTTATTGTTGTTGGTATTGTTGTTTCATTTTTTTAATAATTGAAAAGTATTGCTATCCGACCGTCGAAAACGTACATATGTCATTCGAATTTTGACAGGCAATAAGCTTACGCATCTACTCCATATGCACATAGAAGCAGAGATACGCTCGTACGTGTGCATATGCAAAGGGATTTTATATTGGACCAAAAGAGGGTTACACATGACTGTCAGTCGCATGGCATTAAATAGGTGTTAAATACTGAACATCGTTTTCATACAAATTGAATATTTCTTTAACAATGAAAAATGAAGAAGAAATGAAATGAAATGAAAAAACAAAAACAAAAACAAAAACAAAAAAAAAATATCAGAGTTTTCTGGCTCTTGTTCGTGCAGTGAAAGAACTGAAACTGCTGTTGTTAATTATCCGTTATGTTCTTATCATAGATTTAATACTCTACTCCAATACTCTGATGCAATATAAACCAAAAAAGAAGAAACAAAAAAGATCGAAGAACAAGTAACTTTGGACCTCGGATAGATTGGATAGACACTGAATATCTGCACTCAAAACTTAAGCTTTTTCATTATCATCGCCAAATGCCATGGCTTTATGCTACTACTACTACTACTACTACTACTACTACTACTACTACTACTACTACTACTACTACTACTACTCCGGAAATATATATTAAGCAATCCATCAGATTTATAGATTTCATAGTATGATTTGACATGAATGTAACCAACATATGCGTACGTTTTCCTTCCTTCTTGTCCGTCCTTTGTGCGTCGGCAAATGAAACACTTGTGATCACAAAAATTGAAATAGAAATCAGAAACTTGGCATATACACTCTTGGACAGTGGCCGTTGATTAAGTTCATAAATGGACATCATGTAGAAATAACCACGCCCACGTTAGACAGTGAGTAATATAACAAGTATTATGCTAATAGACGCGACATTTCTACAAGTACACGAATAATAGCAAAATGTGGAGTAACTTATAGTCCATAAGAGACATCGATCTAAAATTTAATATCGAATATTTTCAAAGACTCGTTATAAGGCCCATGAAAAGTTGGTATAAATATTTTTCAAAAACGCTGATAAAATTCATATTTATCCCCGCCTATCGCTTCAGTTTTTCAGCTATTGTGAATGGAAAAGTTATGTAAAGTTGATTGACAAATACTAGGGTTCATAAATTCGTGACTTCATTTTAATTTTGAGCTTGCAAGGAAACATTTAACGAATGAAGGGACATGATTCAACCAAGTCTGCTTGTTACGTTAATCGGACACTCTGCTCTGCTCTCTGCAGGGATTTTTAATTACCCGCAACAGTGGCCGAAAAGATAAGAATCTACCAACTATCAATAGTCAGTCAGTGTTCGCAGACTTAAATCGTAGTGCGGTAGAGTTTACTTCGATCTCTAGTTATTATACTGAGTGCTCAATCGGCACACACCTCTTGCCCCTTCTGCACTTTTTTCTCACCGTCAACGTTTTACGTTACGAACAGAGGATATCTACTAAGTGATTGAATATTTGAAAAAGAAAAACAAAAAAAATTATTTTTAATTTACACTTAACTAGAGATATAAACGGTGATTTAAATTACTTTGATTATATTATCATATATTTGACTCTCACATTATTGCTAAACTATGCGTAAGTTCAACCAACTGTTAATTTAATTGTAGTTTGTTGCTAACTCGATCTGTTTTGATTGTGCTAAACTGAGTACTATTATGTTAGTTACACACAAAAAGAGAGAGAGAGAGAGAGAGAAAGAGAAAGAGAGTGTGTGAGAGAGAGATAGTGTGTGTGTGTGTGTGTGTGTGTGTGTGTGTGTGTGTGTGTGTGAGGCCGAGAGTGAAAGAGAGAGAGTGAAAGAGAGAGAGTGAAAGAGAGAGAGAGAGAGAGAGAAAGAGAAAGAGAGAGAGAGAGAGAGAGTATAATTTGCTAAGCTTTTCAGGTTATTATTTTTCTTCTCTTATGTCGTAAGTCAATGATAGAAGAATAAAAAAAAAAGAAGAAAGAAGTGATGTGAGACAAATATTGGTTAAAACAGATATGCATATGCATTTGATTTATTATTGCTGACCAAACTCTATTAACAAAACGATTTAAAGGTGTATTAGAAATGAATATAGAAAAGAAAAAAAAGAAATAGAAAAAGAAAAAGAAAAAACGCAGTCATATTACGTATGCATTAGCGAACAACCGGAAATGTTTCCCAAGTTACGTTTATATAACACCAATATCAATGAATTAATCTGTCAAGATAAGCTTGCTGGTGAGCTTGCGAGCAATAAAGTGCTTTTAAAATATCTAACAACGATCGTTAAGTAGTCTTGATGTCAATGCTTTAATATTAGCAGTAATCTATGGCAATTACATGCAGCATAAAATCAAGTTGAGTGGACGAGTCTTCTTTTAATTGTGCTTGTACTCTAATTGCTTAATAGAAGCATACTTGTGTTATAAAATTTGTAACATTAATTAATAAAAATCTCTGCTTTTAGTAATTGTGTTCTTTCTTTTGTTCGTGCTTTTTCTTACTATTCTTTCTTTTTTTTTTTTTTTTGTTTTTTTATTTCTTGTCAAATGAGGGTAAGATTACGTTACAAGGCTAATTTGTTGACTAATTACATGTGAACGTTCAACTAACTAAAATGCAATCTATATGTTTATACATACATTGATTCCTATATATGCACACACACACACACACACACATACATATTCATACACGCACGCGCGTCTATTTAGTTTACATTGCCTGGGTCATACATAAGATATCTTATATACGTACGGCTCTCGCGCTTAAATTTCTCACTTACTTACATCTCTTTTGTCGAATAACATAATAATAAATAAATAATATAACGAGCGAATTGAAACCAACCGAAGCCTCTATGAGATGAAACAAATAAATAACAAGAAATACGGATATATATTCGCTCCATTAAATAGAGTATAAATTTTACGCCACATACTAATTGGAGGAGAAGTACTTATCCGGAACTTCTTTAAGTGAAAAATAAGTAACACAACCCCGACTAAAAACATACGAATACACATATGCACATATGTGCATATGTGCATATGTGCATATATATATATATATATATACGTATATATGTAGACAGAATATACATAGTTATATAATATAAATGGTCAAATGATAATTTAAACTCAGACCTCTTTGCCTTTTAGGTATGTAAGTAGAGTTTGTATGCAGTATAAGAAAGCGTGAGAATACAATGCCTTTGTATGTTACAAAATAGATCACTCTGAGCTCTGACGATTGACTTAAGTAATTTAAGCATTAGAAATTTCATACATATACAATCAAACAAGCATTCACATGTATATGAAGAGAAAATATACTAGAAAAGTAATTCCGGACCATAATGAATATAGTGCAAGTGAATTAAGTAAATATGTATATATATATATACATATGTATATATACATATATAAATATGTATGTATGTAATAATATAAATTGTTGTTGTTATTATCGTTGCTGTGCTGTGCTGTGCTGTGCTGTGCTGTGCTGTGGTGTGCTGCGTGCTATAGAAACAGCATATGTGAATATTAATAGCTTTAATTGAGACTGTAATCATCAACATGACTAATTTAATATACACAACATGGTATAAATGGAGACAGAGGTGTATCGACATTTTATATATGTTTACATATTGTAATATATATATATATATATATATATACATATATAATAATATTCAAACAGCCAGACGCATATATGTATATATATATGTAAGTATATATATATATAAATTTATATATAAATGTAAACGTAAACGTTCACTTACATAATTTAAATTAAATTTTCTTTAAAGAACCGAGAAAACTTGGTTTTCTAGAAAACTTTTACAGAAATAGAAAAAGACTTGTTTAACGCGGCTTACTTCTCGCACTGCCTGCCTTCACAGGGACCATAACTTATTTGTTGCTAGTGATTATGCTCAGTAATGTTGTACGGATAGAATATTAAATCGCATATATCTGTCATTTGATTCAGCCAAACTGCTCATTTCCCTTCAGGACTTAAATAATATATCTTTAAAAAAATCCCCTTACACTGCGGTTGATATTCATAAAATTCATTAAATTTGCATGCGATATTCTCTTTAACGTATATACGTATATTTTTCATGAGCTACTCTTTTTGACATATCAAAAGATAGATTAAAATCGGGATGATGTTCGCGTAATTTTACCAGGACTGCCGTGAATATGTGATCGAGTTTATTGCCCAAACGGAAAGAATTCAATATTCCATCATATGTTACGTTTATCTGATTGGTAAAACACTCGAATAATGTAATCCGTAATGTAATTTTGTTACTGCTTTCGTATTCCGCAAAAGGTCCACAAAACACATATTGAAATCACCTTGAAATGATATTAAATTCGTTCTCGATCTCGAGGCAAAATTTCGTCTGAAAATTTTCCTCAATTTATTTATTTTTTTTTTTTTGATATTCTTTGATATAAATTTTTCAATTGAATGTCGGCAACCAAAGCCATTATATGCCGGCAGTAGAATTGACAAGAAGAAGCGCCTGGCAGCTAAAAAATAAATTGTTATTCGAATCTTTTGAAGAAATATGAGTAAAATTTATTAAGAATAACTTGAAGAAATATTTTTATAATAAGATTTAATTGAATTTGTTAACAAAATGCGCGTAACTTTTAATCAGATCATCTTGAGAAAATACAAATAAAATTTACTTCGAAATCCTTTCAAGAAATGGGCATAAAATGTGATCAGTGCGTTTTGGAAAATCGCTTGAAAGATCGCTTGTAAGCAAAACTTGATCGGAATTTCTTAAAGATTACTGCAACTGAAAACTCATATATATGTTTGGATGACAGCGTTATTGTCTGGCCATTTTCCAAAAAATATATTTCGCTTAAATGAAATAAAACTTCGCCATAATTTGCCGCATTTCCATTTCCAGCCTCGCTAACATGCAAGCTATTTTCAGCGGGAAGAAAGAAGCAGAATCATCGATATATTTGTCGCTAACTGTTACTCGCATATTTACTATTCATTCTCAGTGCAACGCAAAACATATATAAGTACGAAATTGTAGTTGGGAGAGGCCGCTCGGCATTTTATCTCTAGCCAAAGATTATACCTTGTGAAGGCATACTTTCAAGCATAGCTTGGCAAAGTCTATCAAAATTGAATTTTCTTATCAAAAATCTTGTTATTCTTTACTTATTTTCATTAATCAAGTACTAAACATTAATGTTATGGTTAAAAATTATTCAGTTGGAAGGAACAAGTTCTAAGAACAAAAAGGTAGGATAAGCACTAGCACCTACTGTCTACCTATTGGGACAGTTTTTCTTCTTTTTTTTTTTTTCAAAGCTCGACTTGATAAAGTTAAATATTTTATTGGTCTTATGTTTTCCAGGTATATTGAACAGATCAATAGGATTCGATGTTGCGAATATTGAAAAGATTTCGACATTCATCGTAAAATGTTGTCGACAACTACAAGTTAAAGGTGAAGATTTCTTAACGATCCATTGCTATGTTACAATGGTATGGCCTTGGCCGACTTTGGCAATTGCTTTCATCTTGATGAGAGAGATCAGAATTATCATAACAAATTAGCGTAATGTGCGTTATATATATATATATATATATATGTACGTAGAACAACATGCTAAAAATTAAGTTTCGTAGTCGTAGATGTTAAGGGCTTGTTTTCAATGGGAACCTCTCTATGGAATGGGAAAAAAAAAGTTTATCTTGTTTTCATGTAAAGGCATATAGTTCTTGGCAGTCCTTGTATAGGAGGCATAATTCAAATTTAGCAAAATTAATTATCTTTTCAACGTTCTCTTGCTAATCTTTATCCATTTTTGTCATAAACTATCAAAAATTAGAACTTCTTGCTATATAGCGTTCTTCCTATCATTCTTAGGCGCAGTTACTTATATGCAATAGGGTTCAAAAAAATTGGAGACAACAACTTAGGATGTTGATGCTACTGCTCAGTGATTTTCGTTCAGAAATTATAAAAATTGTGGATTTTTTTTCAATATACATAACGACTTTTTACTATATATGGGGGGGAGTGGTCGTTAAAATAGCTCAATTCAATCTGTTTTGAATATAGTCCGTCGTTAATATCTTAAGAATTGCGATCTGCAATTTGCAACATAATTACTTACGTAGACAGATGTGAGATGGACAAGGCGATGGGACTAATAGAGAGAAAAGCTTAAATCGATCAGTATAATAAATAGTCGGTATATCTTAAGTCATTCTGGATGTTATATAAATCCGTACAAACTTGTGATTTGCCGCGAATTTTGTACAAAGGATTATAAATTTTTTTATTTAATAAGAGGTAGAATGCGGGTACGTGGACGGAGTAATGATGAATGATTTGTATGATCCTAAAACTTGTTGCATATATTTTTGGATGCATTCCACAACTCAGATTTGAAATCGAGCTCAGCTCTCAGTGCGGGAAGATATCTGCAGTGTAGTTATAATTTTATCTTTACTTGTTGGATATCTTGGATTCGCCTCAAAGTGGATGCGGTTTTCGTTTTTTCTATTTTTCGTGTTAGTCTTGCTTGCCTAATTGGAGTCTTGCATTGTGGAGCGTTGACTTTCACTTTGTGTGTGCGTGTAAGTGCTTGTTTTTTTCGCTTGTCATAGTTGAAAGATCTCCATCTCCTTTCCTTAAATTGAAAGCACTTAAAATTGAAATTAAACTTGAAAATCTTTTATACCGGATGCCATATGAACATCCAGATGTGAGTTATAATACTTTACGAGCCTAATTTTGTCAAGTAAAACTTATGCAAGCAACTCTTTGTCGATGGATTAAATATATTTTTAACTGATTTATATAATTCCTTTATGCTGTCTGCCTGCACTACATCCTTACCACTTTCTCATGCATTTGTTTGCAGGTGTATATTTGTATAAAGAGATCTAATATTCATAAGTATACATACACAGGTAAACATTTATGCACTTCTGTATGCAATACGTCCATGCACTCATGAATTTATGCACACAACGACCAATTGTAACGATAATATTTACAATAACATTTTGATGATGTAATCAGTTTAAGTAGCATGTACTTATTGTTATTAAAATACCTATACTTATACTCATACAAATGCACATGTAAACCGTATGCACTCATTTTAAAATTGTTTAAGTCACTGTCATTGCCGAATTGTCGAATTAAAATTGAAGTCATTAGGAACTTTTGATGGCTACATAACTAAATAACATCTTAAGCAAGTATTAATTAAGTTTAAAAGTTTATACATGTATTTATGCATGTATTGCGAAAAATTAAAAAAAAAAACAACAATTATTCTATGTGAAGTGAATCTGAGGATATCGAGCTATCAGTTTAATATTTTTTTTATTGCTTTTTAATCCATAATAATCGATTTCTAGGCAAATAGAAAGCACGTTACTTGAAAAATATCTCTATCTCTGTCTCCGTTTCCGGCATAAATCATAAAGCGGCAAATTTTTATTCAAATTTTCTTATTGCAAAGTAGATTGAAATTCAAGCAATTGACACGTAAAGTAATGGTCTACTGAAACAATTATACCGGCTTAAGGGTTCTTATCGATTTTGTAACGTCAAACAAGTACAACTAGTACACTACAGTGGGATACGAACCATCGACCCATCGCGAAATACACTACATTACTCCGCTAAAAACACAGTTATTCATATAGCGAATTTTCAAAATAAGACCTTAGATTGGGAGTGGCCGGGAAAGTGATTCGCTTCGAACCATTTTCAATAGCAGTGCACCGATTTTAATCGAAACGAACGAACGAAAATTGCTACCCATAGATTCGATATGGAAGTACATGGACAGTTATCGGATGGATAGACGAATAGACAAGCTTGGATCGGTTCAGAAGATAATTCTGAATAGATCGGTATTGTAAAAAATGAGTCTATCTTAAATTCTTCTCGGTCTTACATACATCCTCATCACAAGTGAGGTCGGATGCAATAATTTAAGCCCAAGTGATTTACATTTTCAATTATGTTGCATTACGCTTAATAATGAGACAAATTACTTATACTTAAAGGGATCATTTGCCCGGTCATTGTGTATGCGTAAGTCCATTGTGTTTTATTGGCAGCCAGCTTCACGAACCTAAAGTATTGCAATTTTAATGTAGAAAGTAGCCCTTAGTAATAAGTAGTGACTCGATAAAATAATTTTTCCGTTTTTTTCGCAGTAATTACAGTCGTCTCTTCCCAACGAAAAAGGAGTGGCCAAAAATTCTGATTAGCTTACGAGTCTACGCTTTTCGTTAAACTTTAAGAAAAACAGAAAAAAAAAAAAATTATTATGGCCGTGTAAGTCATGGGAAGCCGCACTAAGTCCAGGCTAGTGACACTGTTGGCTGCAATAAGCCAGATATTCACATGGGAGTTAATTGAACTTTGAAAGCAAATTCAAAAATTTCCATTCCATTACCATTCAAACATTAACATAATGAACACTGTACTGTAGCAAATCGATTAAGCATGCAATGGTGATTAAGTTGAAAAAGTCAAAACGCTTTCAGCATTTCAGAGGAGAATACTCTTGCAGTCTAGAGATCGAACAACTAGAGATCAGTCCAACTTGTATCAATGAGCATATTAATCCGTAGAGGAATATCATATAATTTTCACTGAGTTGAGTTGAGTTTATATTCTGGCTAGGGTAGGGGCTAATTCAATAAACTGAGCGCAAGCAGAATTTCTCAAATGTGCTCAACATTTTCTCAATTTTTTTTGTCACAAAAAAAAAATTCAATTCTATTGCGTTGATGGTTCGTAAAATAAAGAAAAATAAATGTATTAATAAATTAATAAATGTATTGCTTAACGAAATTCTTAACATTCTCTCTAAACGAAATGACTTTTTGTTTTATTGCATGCGTATGAATATTCATATATTGTTTATATGCAATGAACGTGTTTATGTGTACATATACAGGCTTATATGTAAATATCTATATCTATATATGTGTATGTGTATATATGTGTATATGTGTATGTGTATATAGAGCATATTGAATTCTTAATTCCTTTGCGATATTATGGTTATTATTAATTATATATATTTGGGTTTGTGGGATTCAATTAACTGATACGCATGAATGGTTGTTTTTTCGACCACGGAGAAGTTGCACTAACTGCGTATATGGATTTGTATATGTTTATGAGTATGTTAATATATATTTTTATTTCTACTTAGCGTAAGTAACTTTAAGTAAATTTTAACCCCCGCTTTGTAAATGTGTAACGAAGTGAGCAATCAACGGTCTCAACCAACGGCTACATTTCCGACTTCCAGTTTATAAGAGCAGTGGTGGTGGCGTCGACGACAATGACGACGACGACGACGACGACTACCACGAGAATAGCGTCTACACGGCTAACGTTCTTATATATATATATGTAGAGTTCACTTATATATATATATATATATATATATATATATATATATGGATGTTTGCTTTTATATTTATAGATATGTATGTAAGTATATGCATATATGTACTTAACTGTATTTTATTAAATAGAAAAGAAATTTTGTACATCTGTGGTCCTTACAGCGTTTTAGTTTGCTCGCATATAATACACACACACATATATGCGTATGTTTTGTACATTTATAGGGTACAAAAACTTTCTTATAACTAATGCACATATATATATATATATGTGTATGTGCATAATGGTATATGGTGCTCTGTGCTCAAGCACAGGCTATAAAACAAATTCCTTTAAGCCGGGATTATCTCATTCAACTGGAAAATATGTTGAATTAACTTTATGTTTGCTTTACTGTCAATTTCTTTTATTTACGCTGTTCATGCAACTTTTCAATGATTTTGCTTTCTTTAAAAGCACACAAACGTAAAAACTCAAAAACACACACAAAAAGCCACATCTAATAAACAGCAATATTTTGTATTTTGATATTGTGTGTGCGTGCATATGTAAGATTTATTTGTTGTGCTGGCGAATAACGCACACATATGTTTCTTTTTCCATTACGAGCATATTTTAAATACAACTCGCTTATGTGTGTGTGTCCAAGCGCGTCTATAAGTTTGAGGTCTAAGAAGACCACTTTAAGTTAATTTATGAAATGGAAAAGGAATAAAAAGGAACAAGAAAACCAAGAGAAGGGTTTTTTTTTTTATTCTTTTTCTTTTTCGTTTTTTTCGTTTTTTTCGTTTTTTTTTTTTAATATACATTAAGCCGAATTGTTAACACTTTTACTGTCGTATGAGTTCCTTAAACATTTTTGTTAACATATTATTGTGAATTAATTTAAGCTATTTGCAGATGTATCACAATTTGAGAAAATTAATTGAATGGGTATTGTTTGATTCTAGGCTGTTTAGCTCTAAGCTTCTGGTGTTAGAAGGACGGACAGAGGGATTGGCATATCGTATTTATTATATATTAAATAAAATTTCTGTTTTCTCTCTTCGCCATGTGAAGCGGGAACTATAAGGTGCCGCAAAGAATGACAAACAATGACGAAACATAGATTTATACTCCTAACCAATTTATTCGATCGCATTTGATCCTTCGAACGTGCGATTTATTACGATTTGGAAGTATCATTGGGTAACGTAGATAATGTTGTTAGAAAATGAAAAGAAAATGGATTACTCGGGTACTACACAAATGATAAAAGCTTCGAAATGCTTGAGCGCCATAGCGAGGGACTTAATCCGTTGCGTAGTTCGGTAAGAAGCTGGTGAAAACACGCAAATTTAGAGATCACTCTTGACGGGGCTGAAACACCATGAAATTTCTAATAAATTACGCATTTTTTTTGAAAGCAAGAAATCTCAACCAAGCAAGAAATCTCAACCATAGAAACAGATTCGCACTCGAAATTTTTCACAACTTGTACACATGGAGTTGCGAGTAACGGAGATCATATTCTTTAAAGTTAAATTCTTTTACAAAGAACTTTTCGATCGACGCTTTTGCCGAAACTGATAGCCTAGCTAGAGTCAGCTCATAATTATATAAGATCGTAGGTCAATTCGTTTTCTTGGTGCATATGAAGCCACGGTGGTCGCACAAGAATGACTGTTCGAGTATTTCTCCCCAAACCTATGGCCACAAAACTTCTTCTTCCATATTCACAGGAAAACATGCTATAATAAGCACGCCGACGTTCACCATGAGCTCAAAGAGCTTTTGCCTCGATTGGCACATGTAGTTGTTTCCACTGCTGGGGATTTTCTTAGAAAATATAAATAATATTTAGAAGGAAAAGTAACGGCTTTTCTATCAACGTTAAGATAATCCTTTGTTCCCATTTCACCAGCTTCACCAGCTATCGCCGAATACTTTCAAGAGATAAATTACAAAAAAAACATTCGTTTCAAAAATTCCGCGCTGGTCTTTTGGGGTATTTTATAAATTTACCCAATGGACAACCTGCTATATGTTATACATTTAAGATCGAAATCTTGCAATACGAAATAAAAAAGAAATGAAAAAAAAAAAAAAAAAAACAAAATGTTCTCGAACTGAAAATATCGGAATAAATTTACAAATTTCAGGAATATTTTGCATGTGAAAAATCTTTGTGGAGAGTTCGAAAAGCTTGGGAAGAAACATTTCATTAAGCAACTTTGGGAACAAAATGTTGGAAATTTATTAAAACGGTTTTCTTTTGTTTTTCTTTTTTTTCAATTATTACACAAATATGGCATGAAAAAAAAATAATAAAGAAACTAATATAGAAAAATGATTTGAATGAAAAGAGAAAGAATTAAATAAAAATATTTGAAAGTTCATGATGCTCTGGTCGTTCAACGGGCCACGCTGTAATATAAGAAACGAGTGTGAAATGAAAGTGAAGTTTACGCCACACCGTTGTAGCGTGAATTAGAACAAAACTGAAAGCTTGAATAAATTATGGCGATAATTACTTTATTCTATTGGTTTTTTCTTTTTGGTTCTTGCTGTACTTCTCTTGACCAAGATGGCAATGTTGTGGACTGACCCTAATAAAGTTGGACCTGCGGAAGTAGATCGAAGTGTTGCGGACTAAAAACTTAAGAAAATCATGCAAATATCTTAAAATTGTTTTGATATGCTGTTTGTCTAGAGCGGATAAGTTCATGACCGAGTCCAAGTTTGCGAGCAAACGTAATAAATGGGTGGGCCCATATAACTGAGAAAGGGGCGCGTTAGGGTACTTTTGTAGAATTTCAAGATATTGTAGTTTCTCGAATGTGTACAGTATACGAGTACCGAGCATAACGTTGAAATATTCTATAATACCGCTCATAATTTCCGCGATGATAGTGTCTCTACCTGGACGGACAGATTTGCGCGAACATTTAGATGCTATATATTGATCGACCACATGTTGTGCGGTGATCCTTGATGGTATATTTAGAAGTTTGGATTGCTCATTAATGGCTTCCCAATCATCAGCTAAGCGCTCCTTAAGTTCATTGGGCATCTTAATCTTAATCTCCATCTTGGCAGGGAACCACAATTCAAGATCTTCCGCACTCGAACCTAAAATATTATTTTCATTACGTATTAGACTCGGTGCTCTGTTCAGTAATGAAACTGGTAAAGGCTTCGTTGGTTGAACTGGCACCTTTACGAGTGGTGGCGGCGGTAGTATTTTTGCTGATTGTAAGACCGGCACTACAATGGAATTTATGGTATTTGTCTTATCGTCTACACCTGATGATTTATCTCGGATTTTTTCAAACGATTGGACGATTAAATTTTTGGAAAAATTTTTCTCCAAATTGAACCCGAACCCTCCAATTCTCTTAACGTCTTCTCTAGGAGAATTCTTTTTGCTGCCAAACTGATCGGCCTTCGTGGAAGTTATAAATTCAGAGGAAGTGTCACTTGTTCTGAACGGGGCCGAAGCGGGCGATTCAACACTGCTGCACTCAATTGCAGTTTCTGTATGAGAACAATCACGCTTTTCAGCATTTCTATCATCAGACGTCTCATGTTGACTGTCGTCCGATATGGCACTGCATCGTTTTTTCTCCGTTGACGCATTATTTTCGTTGTACTTCAAGATACGAGATTCTGGGACCCGTTCATCGCTGCACTTATCCCAACCAACGTAACGAACACAATAGTCAACATTTTTGTCGTCAGTAAGTTCACATTGTAAAATCTTAGCCTCGTGTAAGAAGGGCTCGCTAATGCAAAAAACTTTTACACCTTTGGCGTTTTTTTGATTTAACAAACTTTCGTTTGTACCATCAGTTTCGGTTTCAGTTTGCATATTTGAAACGTACGGACGCGATTTAAGCTCGGTTTAGCTAAAATTTACTTAATTATTATTTAATTAGTTTTTTGAAATGAAATCTCGCTTCCCGTACGTCTTCAATTGCTATGAATCGTTTTAATGACTGAATTTTCAAACAATTTTTCCTTCCAGTTCACTTTAGTTTTCGGATATGCATATCCATGACTATTATTTTCCAAAAAAAAAAAAAAAAAAAAAGAAAACGTACAGTAAATATTGTGCAAGTAGAAGCTGCACAATAAGCGACTTTTACATCACTTTTCCGACAATTTATTACTGAATTTATTAATGAAAACTTTTTTATACTCTGCTTCACTTAGGATAGACTATATATATGTATATAATAGTTTGTGTGGATGTATGTGCCACATAGAATGATTTGATGATAAATCCGCTTTCCGTTTATTTGATCAGGTCGATGTCTGCCCATGTGTGTTTGTGTTTAATCAATTTGTGGGGTATTTTTACAAAACTTACGAGGTGACGGGCTTTGGCGCAAGTATGGATACCAATGACAATGAAATGGATCGGACCATTTCCGTACCGGACCACTTTCCGTATAAAGGGTCATTTTAAAAAACTCAAATCTGGGTCTCTCGCACGAATGCCGTGCATTATAACTACCAAGCTATGCGGCAGTCCACGTGTATGTGTATTAATTTCATGTCCTTAAGTTGAACGGAGGATAAGCAGAAAATATGATCTCAAATGTGGAAATAATGACTGAAACTGTCTTTTATGAGAAAGAGAAAGACACTGATTTTCATGACAAGGGATATCGTTGTTATATTTTCTTCTCAACTTTTCTCAAATAATGAGAATTGAGAATTGTAATGTAAAAGTGATGTGCCATGCAACCAAATTTCGAGCTCGCGGCCTGCGAGAATGACGTTGCATGCTATTTTCAAATCCCTTTTATTTAACACTGATGCCAAGAGGATTGCGAAGAAAGGAACACTGAATACTGTCGCGTTCGCCATATGTGAAGTGGAAAAAACAACAACAAGTCTTAGCTCTACTCTACTCTACTCTCTTAAGTCTTTTTATTTGATCTCCTTATGTAGAAGATTCTTAAGAAAAAGATAATCCGCCATTTTGTTACGGCTACCCTTTTGAATGGACAGAAAATTTGATTGTATCGCGTGCGTAAAATTTCAGAATGTTTGGCCTGAAATATCGTATGCAAAGAACTTTTTACAGAGCATAGGGGAAAAATTTCATGATGTTTTTCCACACATATGGACTTTACAGTCCCGCAACTTTGGTAACATTAGGGCTATCAAGTGATAATATAATGGCGCGTTTAAATGGTGACAGAGCAGATAGGTAATTAAAAAAAAAAAAAGCTCTTACACTATTCGCTAATTTCGTTGAAAGTATTTTTATACTGTAAATAAGTCCAATTTGTGAAAAAGTTCTCTCTTGATACAATATTATCGAACCATATCTCTTCGACTGAAGCGAGGTTGCTTGGAAAGCTTGTGAAAAGAATCATTCATTTTGCTGCATTACAGTTCGACGAAGGCAATAACGCTTTATAGGCTAGTGAAACCATAGCTAACGTTGACAAGCCTTATTTACATCAGCAGTAAGTAAATAACTTGCTCGCTTCGGATGTCATTAAAAAATTGACGAAGACCTGTATGCAGGTCCACAACTTACAAAGTTGCCGTTGAATTAATCATTGGCCAAACAAACAATTTTCAATCACAAGGAGTAGTGCTGGACACAAAAGAAACCTGATATTTGATTATCAATGTAAAACCCGGATTGACGCCGCATAACAAAACGACCAGACCAGTGTTTGGTGAGATCGGCCTAGGATTTACTTTAGGGCGTTCATTTCACTCGTCGTATCGAAGCGTTCATAATTGTTGGGTGTGAAAGATGTTGCCCTCAATCGCAACGAGGCCGGACCAGGCGTCCTTACGATGATTAAGCTAAGGCTATTTCACTCTCTTTAGAACGTTGCTAATGGTGTAGACCTAACGCCAAAAGGAACTTTAAAAATCTCAAAGATCACTTAGCATCCTGGAGAGATGGGTTGCGTAAAAACGATAAGAAAAAGGTGTTTGAACTTTCGTGAAAAAACGCCAACGACAACCTTATGATACCTATGTATATATATCTATATATCTATATATAGAAAATTATTTACATGTGCGATATAAAAGATGTTTTACGATCGTAATTGTGGTTTCAAAAGGCGGGCGAGCGACAGATGATGCGGATGACGGAACATGAAGCTATCGAAAGCTATTTTCAATAGCATTCAACTCTAGACAAAAAAAAAGAAAAAAAGAAAAAAAGAAAAAAAATTTGTTTTTCTTGCGTGCCCGTGCAAAGCCTCAAAGACTTTCCTTCAATTTCAATTTTGGCGTCCGGTGGGTTGCCGCCAGAGCCACACAGAATCCTTTCGTTATCTATCCCGTTTAATTTACTTAACAACACGTGCACTAAAGTGCATGTTTTTTCTTTGCCACAAACAGGATTTGAATTTGGTGTCCCTTTCGTATTTAAAGTGAAGAAGAAAAAAAGAAGAAGAGATAATTTCATGTTTAGAAAATGAAAACTGAAATTGATACATGCTGCAATATGATGATTTGTTGAAAGAAATTACGTTTCATTATAACACGATTACTATAATCCAAGTACCAAATCTTTTCTCCACAAGTAATACGTAAGGAATACAATGCAAGCAGATTTCGAACTAGCAAATGTTTGAAATTATGTTAAAACCGTATATGTGTTATTTCGTTATTTATTAATACAGATTATACGTTAAATATTGTACCCTACTTTGCCTGATATAATTCTTCATTTTCTTTCGTCATAAAAAAAAGAAAAAAAATTAATAAAAATTTCTTGTCTCGAATGTCAAGGCACTTTTTTCACAGGAGCATTTGCCCAGAGGGCATGATCCAAATTTAGCAAAACTAATTTCTCATGTCGAAGATCTTGTCGTCTTTCGTTCTCATCATAAATTAGTAAAAATTAAATTTTCTTGTTTAGCAATAGTTGCTTGCAGGAGAATTCATAGAATTCGCTTAGCTTATCAAAATTTCTCACAACAATTTAGTTTGAGTGAAATAGTATTACTAAGCGATTTCGACTGCTGAAATTCTGAAAATCCATGTAACGATTCAGATGCAGTCCGTTTTCAATCGCGTCTAGTTCATGGATAAAAACCGGGATATACGTGAACAGACATCAGCCAGACTAAAGGACAGTACGTACGTAGTCAAGATTAAAATCAGAAAATGATTCTGAATCAGTCGTTATAATAAATTTTGAATCTATGTTATGTGCTGCATATATTCGAATCAACTTAACGCATCTGGTGGCATAAGTGGTGTTATATATGATTCCACGGTAAGTAAATAGTTATGCAATCGTCGGAATTAATCGTCATATGGTCCTATAAAGCTGTTTTTTTTTTTTTAATTGACTTTGGAAAACTGCTGCGGTCAACTATTGTCGGGTTTCGATGTGTTACGATGAAGTGCAAGAGTCGATAGATAACTCATGAAAAGTTGTGATGTATGTTGTGAAACATTTCGCTGCGTCAATTGATGCGAATGCAAGGGATAAATAGCTTACACGTTCGCGAAGATGTGACAGTCATATCGTTAACTAAGATGATAGCTTGAAGGAGGTGTTTTCCTTAAAGTTTCGACGCCATAAAATTCATTACATAAACGACATGAAGCAGCTGCACTTGCTTGGTTTTATCGCTACGATGTAAAAGAAGTTAACACGATTTCTCTTGTTAAGTAAATACTCATTAAAGGAAAATCAAGTAAATAAATCATTTGACACAAAGTTCATAAATTTTTTCCTTTTTTCCTTTTTTCCTTTTTTTTTCTGTTGAGTTGTAAGTTTAAACCCGTTAAAACTAAAATAAATAGTTTGCTTCCCGGTACGTGTAATGCAAACATAGAGATTGTGTTTATGATCATATAGCGTATAGCCCTTAGTTTATCGCATGTCATATGCAGCGTTTCGGAGATAAGTTGTCATCTTAAATTTCTCGTTATTGTTGATTGTGTCGACATGCAACTATTGTTGCGATAATGTTTGGCGAATGAAAGCTAGAAGGTTTTTTTTTTTTTTTTTATATGTACTGGATGGATGCTGTTAATGAACATGAACAAGATGATATGTTTTTTTAATCGAAATTATTATTGCAAGCAATTAAACAAGCAAAACAGTCGTATTTAAGGCTCCGGAAATCCGAGATAAGTAGTCGAACAACCTCTGCACCTATGCCAAGTATCAGTTTACTGATATAATTGGAAAATAGTTTTTCGTAAATATCGATGATTCGTCCAACGTTGCCCAACGATTTTTTTGTTGGCATGGAATTGTTACTGTAGACGGAGGTGACATTTTGTTTGAAGCAAAACGTTATCATGTGTCATAGAGCCGCAAAAAGACCACATAAATCGCAATCACCTTTTAAGCATTTCAAGTGTTATCAATATTAATTGGTTTCTAACGAATGCAACATTTTCAAGTATCAAATCAAGTTGAAAGCAAAAAAAAAAAAAAAATAAATAAATAAATAAATAAATAAATGATTTCTCTACGAAAATGAGTTTGAATCAATTTATCAATAACTTAAGCATCTTGAGATCAAGAAGATAATATATTGAAAAGAGATAATGACTATTTCCGTCCGATTTCGTATGGAATTATCGATATATATATATGTATATGCACTTAAGTAATATTTTTTTTTTTGCCTCAATTCATGCTATTTTACACATGACAGACATGTGTGTTCACAAATGAATTAATTTAATTATTTGTTATGTATGGTATAAGTACTTGCATATAAATGTATTCGTGTTTGTGTATACAGTATGTATTGTAAGTAAGTGAAAGGCAATTTTCAAAATAATACAATTTGAGAGCGTTAAAGTGAAGTGAATTTTTGCAAAAAGGGTTGGTTGCAAAGATTTTCTTTAGAAAGCATGTCATTCAGTTATTCATGCATTTTCTATATGCTGTCATTCATTCAAATGCACGATGATAAAATACATTAAAAGCGATGGAGTGTAAAAGGGTAATATTAACCACATTATTTGTGTTGTGCGTCTATCTTTGGTTTATGTACGCAGATATCTCTATATCTGTATGTCTGTATGTCTGTATGTCTGTTCATATATCTGCACATATGTTTATACATATGTTTATATATCTATAAGTTTATATGTTTATACGTTTGGTATTGTGTAAATGTATTAATATTCTATATAATATATATCGGGGTATATGTGTTTACAATTGTTAAAGTGAAAGTCACTTCAATTCGTAAATAACATAAAATGTTGCAACCTCAAGCGTGACTAATTTATTTGATGCAATTATATGATGGTGAATATAATAAAGAATATATATATATATATATATATATATATGAAAAAAAAAGAAAAAAAAAAAAAAACGGGAACCGAATTGAAATTGAAATTACAAAGAAGAAAACAAAAGTAAAATTATATTTGGTTTGGGTAGAAATTTTTGATACCCATCATATACATTCTAACATATTGCTCGCGAAGAACAATTAACGCAATATATATGTGTGAGAAATCAGGGTCCACTTTGTGATTGATTTTCTTTGATTTAATGAGAAATGGACTTGAACCAGAACGTTGAGGAAAATTTCACTTGCCTCTCAAGTACAAATAATTTTGATCCATGCCGACCGAGCTCAAACTGAGCAATCAACGAGATGTGGTTCATTCAGTTCCTAATGCCGTCTTATAAGAAATATCAATGAATGGGTACACTTTGAAATAACGAATAAGTAAACAAAGGCACGTTTTTTTTTTAATTAAAAATAAATACACAAAAAAAAGGAACGCAAAACAATGAAATGAAATTTTTGTAAGTATTGCGTTTGTATTTTTACATAAATGCGTTGATCAAATCAATTATGAGTCAAATATTTGCGAACGAAACGGTAGGTTTCGCTTCGAAAAGGAGTCATTCATTCCGAAGGAGAAAATTCCAGACTTTTTCTATTATGGTTTTTTCGTAAACTTAAGATGTACATCGTTATATGTACCGTTCCAGTGAATATCAAAGTGTTACACATTTAATCAAAAAGTCAATATATCCTCGGGAGGTAAGGGAAAAAGCATGAACATTAATGTGAATTTCACTTTACATTGCAAGAATATGAACACGCACGCACGCACGCACGCACGCACGCACGCACGCATATACACGCAGACAGATACACATATATATAGATATATATATATATAGATATATATAGATATATAGATATATAAATAAGTACCCATGCATATATATAAACATACATACATACACGTAAACTGTGTACATAGCTAACTACGTGTAGTAGAAGTAGTATTTTCGCATGCTTATACGTATTGTGTATTACTTGCAATATAAATTCATATACACATGCATTTACTCGTATGCGTTGTATGTGTTGCACTGCAATCACACTAATGGGTTCCTTTTAAATTCCACAGACAACTTCACAATAACTAATGACGAGATGAGTATGAAATTGAATGCATGATGGCCTAAGGGAGCGATTTCGCAATAGAAATTGCAAAGCATATCGAAACATAGACAAAGCGTCAGAACATTTTCTTTATAATGCCAAATAAGAGCTGTGTGTCATTGAAAGTGACATGTTTATTTTTCTCTCATTCTCATCCTTATCCTCACATTCTCGCTCTCTCTCTTCCCAACATCCATTCTCTATACCGCATACTATTATTCTTTCTCTTTCCCTTTTTGTTGTTGCTCCTTTTTTTATCACTTTCTTATAATATTTTTTTTTGATTTTTTTTTATTTTTTTCGTGAACAACTTTTATTCCAGTTAAAGTTAATAGCAACAGCAGTTTGCTTATAAATACATGCCTTGTTCTGGCGTGTTAGTGTTGCCAAGATTTTAATGCTTTATATCAGGAGTAGCTAAGTTTTCTTTTTCTTTTTCTTTTCTATTTTTTATTTTTTATTTTATTTTTATTTCATTTTTTTCTGCTCTGCTTAAATCAAATTTTCACAAGCTTAAGCGAAAAGACGAAATGCAATGAGGGGGAGTCTTAAAACGAATGGAAGGGAAGATCTAAGAAGAGAGGAGAAACTTTTCCTTACTATATCTTGCTATTCTTTTATTAAAGACGAATTTATTTTAATTTAAATCGCAACGCAACTAAAATTTGTCTTCCATTGGTCGCGATCAACTAGGGTACCCTTCATGATCAACCTGTTGGCATTCCCTGCTCTACTTGCATACAAAAGAATCGTATTTAATAGTAAATGAATGCCATTTTGTTGTTGTGCGAAATAAAGTCTAATTGAAATTTGCCTCGAGAGGTGCGTATACATATTAAGCTCTTTGCAGTTTCTCGTATTGTAAAGAAATGTGGTTTCATTTCTTCCTCTTTTCTTTTTATATATATAGATACGTATCCTTTTAATTTGCATGCATAGAAAAAAAGAAAAGAAAAGAAAAGAAAAAAATGAAAGAAAGATTAAATAAACTAAATAAACTATGAAAAGCTTAAAGACATGTTTAGCTTTTGATATTTATTTGCTTGATGTTATAAGATTTCCATGAATTCAATTATATTTTAAGGATTTCCTAATGTTTCACTTAAAAATTTGCTATCGGTATCAACGGAAACCAAAGCAAAAAGGAAAATAGAAAAAAAAAAGGAGAAAAGGAGAAAAGGAGAAAAAGAGAAAATCGGCAATTTGTTATATCCATAATCATCTACAAGCGCGTTAACCCTGCTTAACCGTGATTAATGATCTTAAATTAATAAGACCTGGATATAAATTAAATCATACTAAGAAAAATATCTCATATCTCAGCTCAGAACGAATCTTTTAATACCTACTGTTGCGGCAGGACACAACAACTTTATAAAGTTACATAGGACTGTTCGACTACTACACTGATAACACGTAACGATATCTTAATACATATGTACGTAAGTACTTAACCAGAAATAAATCATAATTAATCGATGAAATATTTACATACAAAATAATTAATACGTAAGTAACGTTAAGGAAAGGCATCCGGGGACTGATTAAATTGATTTTGCAATGAACTTAAAAACAGAGAGAGAGAGAGAGAGGGGTAGGGAGATAAAAAAGAGAAAAAACAATGAGAGCCAGTTAAATGCTTTATAGACTCCATGCCCTAAGTTATAATTCTAAGCCATCTATCTCAGCTTAATCGAAATCGGTCTGTCCCTTTCGATATATACTTCAAGATAAACAATTCTCTCTATTTGAAGAGTCGACGATTCCGGAGGTTAACAAAGTCTCACTTACGTACGCTTTCATCTGCATTTATATTTATGGCAAAAGTTATTCTCATACTCTGCTGTAATACGATAACGTGTCATACTTACTTAGCATTCATTAGAGTTTATCGCCAAAGAAAAAAAAACCATTTAGGCGTTTTTATAACCACCACCGAAGGGTGGACGTATACTCATTTTGTTAAAACGTTTGCAACACTGAACACAGAAGCTGGCTTCACAAATTCTATAAACTGTATATATATTCTTGATCAGTGTGAAAATCTGAATCCATGTAAGCATGTTCGTCTGTCTGGAGACGTAGACGTTGTTCTGTTCGGAAAAATGCAGATATCGTCGCTTTCAATTTGTTAAAAAAAACATTGAAAGTTTTCACGCCCAGCTTGCAGCTTAGAGATGAGCCGAGTAAGCCTACAGCGTCACAGACTATCTCTGTTGTCAAAAGTACAAAGCAAAAAAATATCGCTTCTTTGCTTGTTAAACGACCCGCTCTTAAACTTAAATAGTGCTTCGAAAACAATGCTAAAAATGTTAATGTAAATTTTATGTGTGTGTATAAAAATGCCACGCCCATTTAATACAATGAAGTATCAACATTTTTGGGTTTTTTCTTTTGCGGTAAATAAAGATGATAAGCATATAAGGTTCGGTCATCGCCGAATCGAATTGTTTATGTAATTTTCTTAAGCTTGCTCGATAACTTCAGTTAATTAATTTGAACAATATTTATAATAAAAATGTTAAAATCCTTTAGGCGATCAATGTGCACGTATTCACTTTATAAAGGAATCAAGTTTTCTCAATTTATTGCTTAGCGTACGATCGAAGGTATATTATGTTGCTCCAATCACAAGGGGATTGCACTTCAGCGCATATACGCGCAAATGAATAATGGAACCTTATCCGTCGATCAGGTGATCATCAGGTGGTCATGCGGCTGCCTGTTATCGATCTTAGGTGAAAAATCAAATCTAATTTTAAATTCATCGTTTCCCTTATAGGCTAAAGGAGACTACATTCAATAAAAGTCATTAAAATCGATTAAATAGATTTATCGAATATCGAACAACAAATCTGAGATCTATAATATCGACCTTATCCTAGCAATGTCTTGCATATTTATTTTTCCAATAGAATTCAGACTTTTCAAGCGCAGTATGTTTGGTGTACGCTTTATGTGTGTGGCGTAAGTTACCTTTTAGCTAAATTATATTATTTATTAAAAGCATGTTTGTGCTAAGGACACAACAATGGCTTGTACGTGGCAAAAAGATATAATCGTGCCAGTTACGTTAAAGATTGGGAATTTGACACTTATCCCTTAAGTGTTTTTCGTTTGGGACTTGTTTTCTTTAATTTCAAAAAGTATTAAGAAAATAAATAAAACGAAAACGAACAGGTGCTCGGCATGTTATAAATAGATTTGAATTAATTTGAACATAATTACTTTCTTGCTTATGTTATTATTATAAATAAACTTGATTGAAACTCATTCCGCTGCTATTCTGCTTAAAAGTGGTTGACCAAATGACCAAAACTGTAATTAATTGTTTTTTTAATCTAGAAAATAGAAATTAAAATACAAATTAAAAATTAAAACATTTTTTTTTTGAGAAAGAAGCCATCGTATGCATCGTCTGCAAAGATTTTGTATAAATTTTTGTAAAAAATTCAGATTCAATTCAAAAATACTCGTCACAAAGTTTACTAATCACTATTCGCGTAGTGATTTTGCTGCGAGTAGTTGGCGGAGGCTTTTTCGGTAATTCACGAGATCTGAAGCGAAATATTCAACGAACCATTTTCGCATATCTTTCAACGTTGCCGCACCGCTAACCTATTAAATGGGACTGAATTGAATCGGTGCTAATTGAATCGGTGCTAATTAGAAGGACCTCTGGAAAATACACCGATGTTTTCAATCTAAGTTGAGAATTACTGGCTGGATTGCCGTCACTGGACACACGGATGGATATATGCGAATATTTATGATTTTCAAGATGAAAAATTTTTTGTCTAAAGTCTTGTAAAGCACTTTCTAAGCCACGTTCATAGCTTACTGAGTGATATCAACTGAAACTTGTAACGTACAAGCGCCAGTATTGAAACGATGTATGTTCGAAATTTCGGAAAAAATGAACGCGTCATATACACTTTACGAAGCAACAATATATATCTATATTATACTTCATATGTAGGTATATTTATGTGTATATGCTTATGCATATATATTTTGCATTTGCCTTTGCATTTGCCTAAGACGAAGGTAGTGCTATCACAGCACTTTCAGAAATAAAAATTCGTGCCGCCGATCAATTCTAAATCGATTGAATATTCCAAACCGTAGTCTAAAGTAATTTTGCACACAGCCACGGGTAAATAAATAACATCGCGTTGAACTAAAACTTTATTGTTGTATTATAAAAGGCTTTCAATTAAGGCTTTCTATATGTTATAATAATAACATCGGTTAGCATATTTACACTCACGATACTTAATCTGTGTGTAATCTTTTGGTTTTTTTTTAGTTTCGTTGGTTTTCGTATAGAATGGAAATTTTTTACAATTTTTTTGCAAAAAGAGTTTTCACACCTTTACGATTGTTTTTACCATTGTACAAATATATTATTTATCTTTCAACTTCATTCACTACAATATTCTAACATTTTTTTTTTTTTTTAATGAACTTTAAAAGTGAAAATACATTTTTTATACTTTTTTTTTTCTTTTTCTAAACTTATTAATGAGTTTTCGTATTCATTCGTATAGGAAACTTTTTGGTATTTATGTGCCCTTGCCTGTATATATAATGCACACACACACACACATACACACGCATCTTCACAAATCCACACACACCCTCATTTATATATATATATATATATATATATATATATATATGTAGATTATTTCTATATCCTTTATATATATCATTCTCGATAAACTTAATTAATTGATTAGTTAGTTAACTTTATTGTCGTTTCGTATGTCTGCATGTAATAAAGTGTGTGAACTACAAAATTCGTATTTTTCCATTATTAGATAACGAGTATTAAAAAAGTTAAGTACATTTTTATGTAAGTAATTCCTTTAACACTAAACGTGTTGGACGCTTCAGTGTAATTAAATTAACATGCGATGAAGTGATACGCTAATGAATCCAATTGCTAAACAGTTAGCTTAGACATATTAAAAAGGTTAGAAGTTATGTCTCCATATATTTTGAATTGGGAAATTTTCTGTTATATACTCTTCCCCTTGATTTTTCAAATATGTATATGTGTATATATTTTATTGTGTACATATATATACATGTACATATATTTTTAAGGTATATAAGCGGGGAATACTACTTTTGTGTGTTTTCATTAATTCGTAATGAAAGTTACTGTGACTGCACTGTTCTCGCTTCCTTATAGTATGAATTTTAAAAAAAATTTGGACTCTCTGACCTTACAAATTGTAGTAACCTTAAATTTTTCCAGTATATGTCGTAATATTAGTCTTAGTTCTCCTTGCAGTCTCCATTTGTTCAGGTCGATTGTAACGCATCATTTTTCCAAGTTACGTAAATTTTTCATAATTTCCTCGCACAGAAATGTGAGAAATGAAAGCAATATTGAGGCTGTTGCCTAGAGGATTACTTGTGAGACGATGTCTTCAAAAGCAACTAATGTCAAGTTATGGGCCCTTAGGCACTCAGAAATAAAAACAGTAAAGGATAATACTGACAGTAAGTACATTAACGCCACCGTAATCTGTTGGTATCACATCTCGAATCTACGTATTAATCAATTGGATACTGAACGCATTTTTACGCCACAAAAGATAATGCTTTGTGTGTGCTTTGGTCGGAGTGGAAGTGAATCGTGCTTCATAGGTTGATTTAGCTGCGTTAGAGGATTATGATCTTTGTCTACTGTTAACATCACACGTTCGGTGAATGAATCGGCAAAAACTTAAAGCGCTTAGTATATAGTTTGAACTTGAACGTGATCTGCTCGAATACCATTTGTCTCATTTCTTGCTCAACTTTCTTAACGGTGTAAAGCTGACTTTTCCAAAACGATCCATGAATATTACTTGTCTCAGTTTTATGATCCGCAAATCTCACTAGTTCCATAGCCAAAGCATAATGTTTTCAGCAGCAACAGAGATTTGCCTAAAACCTCTTATATTTTGTTGTACAAAATACATTTAAAATATACGACAAATTTGTAGACATTTTGATGAAAAAGTTGTCAAAAAATTTTGCTTCTACTTGACAATTATTTAATGCAATTTCTTACGTCAATTACCGGCCTTATGTTTGCCGTGCGCTAAATATGCATCGCAGATATAACATATTCCAGATAATGTCTTTTTATTTTATTCCATGAATTTTTCAATTAACCCCGTAATATAATATAATAAGTTTGAATGACAAATAAAATTGTAATCGTAACAGGATAAGTGAAAGTGCATTCGAGTGGCTATTATTGTCTATCTGTCTGTCTTGACCCATATCTAGTAAGTCAGATAATAAGGCCACGCTTACTATGTATTCATTAGGCGTTATTCATAGGAAACCCGAAATAATATGAAAATTAATTCTTTTATCTCGGCTATGAATATTTGGAAAATCGAGGTGAATTAGATTGCTGTTTAATATTACCGCATATACACGCGGTTAAGCAAGCATCCATGCATACCTGTAAGTGTGCATTCATTTCGTAAAAAATGTTTAAGATGAAAAAAAAAATTAAAAAAATTAAAAAAAAATAAATAATCACATGGTTCAGGTGACGGTGTATTTGATTCATTTTCGTTATGTTTTTGTGACATAACTTGGGATTAAAATGTTTGTATGTGCGTCAAATTCTTACTTTCAATATATGACAAAGATTTATATTAATATACAAAAGCGAGTCATTTCTCCCTTTTTTCTTTTCGCTTTTCGTTTTTCGTTTTTCGTTTTTCGTTTTTCGTTTTTCGTTTTTTTGTTTTTTTGTTTTCTTGCTTTTTTAAACACGCGTACATTCCCATTCTCTATGTTTAACGATAGCAGCCGAAGCCAAGTAAAACATTCAACAAAACTCTCATTTGAATATAAAATTAATAAATCAAACTACACATAGAAATGAAAGTAATTTCCTTTTGAATTTGAAAATAGAACAGAAAACCGAACTGAGCATAAAATAGAAAAATAAGCAACAAACAAAAAAAAAAAAATAAAAATAAAAATAAAAAAAAAACAGCAACAACAACAAATGAACAAAAAATTGCTAAAGTCACTTATTTTTTGCTCAACTCACTGCCAGCCACCATTACTGAGCCATTGAGACGGACGCATTGCATATAGCTTTAATTAAATCTATGTACGTATGTGTGTATGTATATTTGTATATGCATTGGTATGTGTGCATCTATGTATGCCTATGTATGTATTTAAAAAGCGAGTCCTTTTTGTTCTCAATATCGGCCAGTCATTGAGAAAGGAAAACTGGTATTGCATCGCATTCATCTATTCATTCTTGCATTTATTCATTCACTCATTCATTCATTCACTCATTCATTCATTCGTTCATTCATTCATTCATTTATTATTAATGGAATCTTTGAAAAATGCGAAAAAAGCACAAGAATAAGAACAAAAGCAAAAGCAAAATAAAAACAAAAACAAAAGCAAAGCGAAAAAAAAAAAAAACATAAATTTTTATCGTGTTATCCGAGCATAATTAATACATTTAACAACAAAAGTAACGATGAAGAAGTACAAAGGAAAAGGAAAAAAAAAAAAAAAAAAAACACGAAGAAAATACATATAAATAATAATAAATAAAATAAATAGAAAATTGTATAGAATTTATTGTGAGGACTTGAGAAACTTAAATATCATACATGCATGCAAACACAAGCGTACACACACACGCATACACATTCATATCCATAGAGACGTGCATAGATACGTAATTGTAGTCATATGAACATGAGATAAATAAAATACCCACTGAGTTATAAAGCCATTTAAAATGGAACCTTTTGTGTGCGTCTATGGGTTCGTGTATCTATCTGCAAGTGTACAAATTGTACGCGAGAATTATGTGATCCTTTTTAAATTGCTTGTTTACGGTTTTAATGATTATGGCATGAGTTGAATGAATTTGTACGCTCAACTGTTTCGTGTTAGATGTGCGACATTAAAAGGAACTGTAAGTAAGGGTATAAGGGCATAAACGTTTATATGTATGCATGTATTGTATGTATTGTATGTATTGTATGTATTGCATGTTTAATATGCAATTCACTGTGAGTAAGTTTGTTACTTTGGTCTCTTGTGTTTCATTTAAAAGCATTTAAATCCACGTGACTCTGATTAGTAGATAAAGGGTTGAAACTCCCCGCCTGGTTAACTGTTTGAAAATTCCTTTTGGCTGCTGCCTGAATGGTTTGCAAGCAAACATTTATTTTTCATATTTTCCTTTTGTCAAACAGTTTACATTTAACGAGCGTAAAAATATGTTAATTTCAAATCTACCCTCTCCTACCGTTCTCGCCATATTTCGGTGCTCTTCGCTTCTATTTGGCTAGTTTAGCTTATGAGAATTGCAAAGGCTGGCAGACCAGTTATAAAATATATACAATACAATCTATACAATATATATATATATATATATATATATATATATATATATATATACACACTCCATATATACACTCTATATATATATATATATATATATATATACTCTAGTACTCTAGTATACTGCATAAGATTATATATATATATATATATATATATATATAAGACATTTGCATACACATCAGTTTCTATGTATTTACCTGAATGTAAATATGTTGGTAATCGGTGGACCAAAAGGATTGAAATTTATTTAAATGGAATTGAATTAGAGACACAAGCACCATGAATAGCATTCTGATTTAAAAGTTCTTTTACAAAAACTTTAATTAATGTGAACTTTTTGTTAAGATCTGTGTACGTTCAGTTTCATTCCGATTTATATGCTTACAAGGGACGATGGCATTGTGGGTTTTTTACATTGTTTGCTGTTGTTTTAAATGAAAATCATTTCCAAATAAATTGAATGTATTCAGTCAATTACGGTTATTATTATTATTATTATTATTATTATTATTATTATTATTATTTTTATATTTTTTTTCTTTTATTATCCGATTTTATTAATTTATTTTTAGTTTTTATATTATATTGATATTAATTTTATTTGATGTTATTTAATTTAATATTTATTCTTTGGGAATATATTCACATTTATAAATATATGTAATTGTTTGTTTACTTTTTTATTTATTTTCTATTTAGATTTTAATTTATTTTTAACACGTTGTTAGTTATATTTTTTTTATATTTATATTAACATTAGATAGACAATCCATCTTTCATCTTTAGAGTGTGGTTAGGTAAATCGGCGGTCATTTATTATATTAGTATCTTTCTTTCTTTACCTGCTCTTTACCTTATTTGATGTTCATTACATCATACCTTTGAACTGATACCTCGAAGATATATAATACAGACAATTGAATTCGCTTCAAAATTAGACTATAAAGTAATCGAAACGAGATTCAATTCACCAAAAAATTGCGAATAATCGATTATTCCGTGGGGTCACCAGAATATTGCGTTCAGCCGTGTTGCTGTGTCCTAATGGCTCTACTGGGCGCGGCAGGTGACCAAAACGAGACGAGACATTGTTTGCTTATCAAGGCAATTATAAGGATCATAAATTTGTTTATTAAATTACGTTTTAAAAATTTGATAAAAGTAGTGAACAATTCGGAAATATTGTTGTTAAAGATTGCCATCATTACAAAGCCAAGTTCGATATTTTGAAATTAAGAAACAAAAAAATGATGTTACCTCACGACAAATGTTGCACTGTGACTGGGTGCCTGGCATTGCTATCTCAATCTCTGCTCCTTGTACATTTAAAATCCATTGAGCGGTGGGAGGGGACAGGATAGCATTCCAGAATGTATGGATACCCCAAACGTAAGAGTAACTATGACAAAAGTAGTGTAATGATGATAACCTTAGGCACTGCAGTTTGAACTATGGGTCCACGGGGCTCAGGATGCCCAACTTGAGTCGCATGCACAAAGAATAGCTGTATGTATTTCTCAATGCGTGCCGAAAGCCGTCATGGTAGCGACGGAAATTCTGGCTGCTTTTCAGGAAGTATTGTGGCGGTTATGATTGCCTAGCAATCTTGATGGCGCTACATAATTAGATGTGTTAGGTGAGCTTCGTTTCTGGCCCTTCTGGAGAAGGGTTTGGATCATATACAAATTCCCATATCTGGTACACCAGATTCGGTGTAAACCAAGTAAAAGACGCAGGATTATCTTGCACTAACTAGGAGGCGCGCTTGTATATACTTCTTAAGCCTGATTAGTCCATCCAGGCTGGTGCGGACGTCAATTTCAAAGGTTGTTTACATACACCGGACTATATGGGAACTGAGAGTTGTGACCATAGACTTTCCGTTTTGTTCTTTCTGGAACAACGGGTGTCAATGGACTCTGAAGCTACTTTCTTTGCTTTGACCTGACAACGCGAATGGCTGGCTAATCTTCCTGGGGCCATCGGGCACTCTGAGGGGCGTTTGCTCATTACGTTAACGATCGGGCACCGTGGAGGTAAGCCTTCACAGCAGGTAGCCGATTGAAATTTCTAGAGACGTCTACATACGTTCGAGTTCGCCATGAATGACGGTTTTATCTGCAAAACTATTCGCAGCGGTAAGGTGCCCTCAGACCCATAGACATCGATGATGAACTCGTCGCCAGCAATGCGGAACTTAATGAAATTTAAAAATTCTAATTTCGTCAGTGATACGTCATGGAGTCAAACGTTTTATTTAGGGAAAGAAACTACGCCATGGCAGTCAAATAACGTATAAAAGTGTGTAAAAAGTGCAATTACTTGCACCCAAAAATATTTTGATCCCGTAGATCTAGAAATTGGTGCAATAACAATTGAAGTCAGCTTTGTTTTTTGCAAGCATTTAATGCAACATTTGATATATGGTAGCAACAGTTAATTATGTAGTAAATTTTTCATCTATGAGTCGAAAATCTACGTAAGACCTCCTTGATGGGTATTCAGAATTCGCTTTGAAGCGAATGTTCCTAATTGTTATTTTTCGTGTGATCCTTTTCAGCCGATTCAAAATAAATGTTTGCTTGTCTGTCCATACGTTTGTCAGCTTGTCATAGGCAACCAACGCAACACATATCCAATCTGCTAGTCATCATCGTCATCATCATCGTCATCATCTGTGTCTGAGAGTATCCTTTCATTTATTATGATTTTTTTTTTCTCTCTTTCTATACTCACTGTTAGTAGACGACGGTGTAAAAAGTTTCTTACATTGTTTGTAACAAATAAAGATACCTTCGAGAGGCTTCTCAACTACATAAAAGCCATAAGAAAGCCATCTTTCGATCGAAATACACGCGTCGGTATTTTATGAAAAGCGAAACTTTGACATACAAAAGATATACAGTCGAAGTTTTTTATTAATTTTTGTAGATTAAAATCATTAGTTTGTAAACAGTGACGCAAGAGCTAAGAGCTTAAAATAATTAAAACTTTTCGATTACTTGCTGGTACTGGCAGATGTGTATCTGAAATTTCTTGCAAGCAATTATTAAAGCCAGATAAGAATCAATCTGCGCTAATACGACAGTACATAATGAACAGTTAAACGAGGTGTTGATATTTACTGAAAGTGATGGGTGTCCGTTATTCGGCATAAAAGCAAAGGAAAACTTTCTTACTTGTTTTTTGTTGATGTTCATGTGATTCATGCTTTAATGAGTTTTGTGTTCCTTTGTACAAAGAAAACTAGTATTAGAACACAAATATGATACACATCCAACTTAATCGGCATAAGGGCGGGCGGGCGAGCGGGCAGGCAGACCGTCAGGCAAGCAGATACGCAAGCAGGCGGGCAGGCACAGCCTGGTCCTTTTGCAATGTACATATGCGTGCATATACACTCACACCTATATGTGTATGTATGTATGTATGTATGTATATGTATGTATGTATGTATGTATATATGTACATCCATATTGATGTTTTTACGCATACAAACGGAGTATATATGAAATACATGCATAGCTTGAGAATCTCGAAACTGTCACAAGAAAAACGATAAAGTTGCGCATTTTAAAATAATCAGGATTAATGAGCAAACTTGTTATCCTTGTGAAAATATTTTTTTATTTTTTTTTTTTTTTTGTTGTTTCTTTGTTTTTGTTCTTTTGTTTCCCTGCTATTCTTCTGTTCACATTCAAACATATTTTCTAAACACGGTGCACACGGAAACATATACGAACACAGTCACGCATGTTTAAAGAATCGCACATACGCAGCACACGGCAGCCGTAAGGATTAAAGCATTTTATTTTTCACTTGGTTGGCATTGCTTTTGTCGTTATTGCTGTTGTTGCATTATAACGGTGTGAATGTGAAAGCAATGAAAAGCAAAGGTAAACAGACACATACAAATTTTGGAAAGCTTGTAGAAAGAAAAAAAAGACAGACATATAAGTACATACACACACACACACACACACACACACACACACACGCACACACACATGTATATATATATATATATATATATACATATACACACGCGCAGACATATAAACATATATTTTTAATTTCTTTTTATTGGCTTCTCCACGCGAATGCAATCAGTAAATAAACATTATCTCTATCTTTGGTTTTATTCGTTTTAGTCGTTCAGACAGACGCCCTTGATGACTAAAGCAGGGTATAGAAATGAATATAAAGGATTGCGAGAAAGTGTTAATTTAATTTAAACTCTTTTCACAATAGGTTTTCATTTTAATCTCTAATAACTTTCTCAGAAATCTACCGTAATTACGTCGAACTTAAGCGCGGTATGGGTTAAGTGCTCGTTCATTTACTACCAGTAAAATGATTAATTTTATTAACGAAAAAGTTAGATTTTAATAATATTTTCTGTACGGTTTTCTAATATTGGAAAAATTCTTTTTTTTTTCTTTTATTTGCTTCTTGTCTTTGACTGGAAGGGCTTGCTTAGTAAAATGCTTTCTTTGTGAATATGCGCTATGCGTGCATAGAAAGCTTTAAGTTGTGGGAGGACAATAACCTACTAATGCTGTCTTTTAGCAAATTCTTAAATTTGGAGACTAGATTGCAAAGCATAATATACGCAGGAATATGCAGTATGCATGGATCGGGAAAATCTGCCATAACATATGCTTGTTAGTTAAATTTTGTTTTGTTCGATTACTGAACATAGACTCTAAAGACGAATATTGCTAGGATTTCACGTCGACACCTGCATATGTGTGCTTAATCGAATGGGGCGTAAATACGAAGCGCTAGCCAGTGGGCAACAGTGAGTAGCACATTCTCAGCTATTAAGCGATTTGCTATCCCTAGGGTGTGAAAATCAAAAAATCAGTATGTGCAGCTATCGCAAGTCGGGACAAAGCGAGGTCTAACGAACATGTCAATGTTACCGTTTCCAGCTATTCCAGCAGGATTTGATCATATCTTCTCACAGAGAGTATGCAAGCAGTAAAACTGCGAGCAGGCTATTCCCGTGATTCTCATAGTTCGAACTATAATGCTTGAAGGTAACTTGTAATACTCAGCTTAAAGCTACTCTTGCATTCGAACTAACCGTATTTCCTGGATTGGCATCCAATGTTCTTTTACTTATTTTCAATACCCGCTATAAAGCTTTCAGTGTTGTCGAAGAAATAGAAACCGACAAGCGCAGACCTTTCGGCCAGTAAGGACAGTATGCAATCATTACAATTGATTTATTCATTTGGATAAGCGGAAAATTGAATGTTAAATTATTGATCGAGTAAGCGCCGTTCTTCACAAATTAACATTTGTGAGATCCGCTTGCGGCATTTATATAAAAAAAAAAAAAATCGAGTCTGTTCGCTTATGGGATTGCTTTGACTTACGAAGCGAGGTCGAGTTAGTGTCATGTGCAATTCTCCTTGCACGACCTGTGCATTCTGATAAGCAAGGTAACGATTTTCATGGCAAAATAATTCTCAGCATTGCAGATCGATTTTGACACGAAACGTCTGTTAATAAACGAACCGGTCACATTTTACTAAAAGTCCTTCACTGAAATTCGCAAGTACTGGCTATATTTTTTTAAAAAGATTTTTTAAGATGAGGAGTCAACCTACTATGGCATATAGGCGGCAAAAGAATGGGTTGAAAATATTGAAAATGAATTTCGGGATAAAATTTTTAATAAATTCGCGGATGCGCCTGTTCGGTAGACTTTCTAAGTCCGATAATAATCAGCATCCATGTACAGTTCTAATTGTAAATATCTTGTCATGTCAATATCAAGCGGATATCATTTACATATAGCTTCACATAAAGCATAAACGATAGCCGCGTTGAAGAAATCTACACTTTTCTTGACGAACTTTTAAGCTTTAATGAAGCAATGAAGCTGCGTTTTGTTCTTCGACCTGATTTGACAAGATTTGAACAGACGTAAAGCAATGCAAGCGAGCATAAGGAAACCACGCATCCTGCAAATTTCCTCAACTTTCTACGAGCATTTGAAAATTGGCAGATCGTATGGTGTTATATGCTATATGCTGTATACGCGAATGAAATAAAAAGAGAAAGGTTTACGAGTTATTTATCCAGTTATACCATTCATCGGTTGCGGTGCAGAGTACATTAAATTAGTGCGAACATATGTAACACCACACCCACAAGAACTTAAGATAAATCCACCTTTTGTTATACCGATTAGTCTAAGCCTGTCTGTCCGTCTGTGGTATGCACATGTACATTTGTGTTAAACCTAGAGGCCACAACTTTTAAGACATTTTGATGAAATTTGGTACATTTGAATATCTTTTGAATCTCCAGAATGAACGCTATTGCAAACGGTTCGCATCGGACTACTTTTTCCACCATTTCCCATGCAACGTCTTATTTTAAAAAATCCATATGTGGATAACTGTAGTAGGGTGGTGTAGGATGGTCTACAATATTTAATGGTAGACCGTGTCCTACTATAGTTTTTCTACGTATTTATGTTATGTTATATGGGATCTCAATATATGCCACACATCAGGGCAGTTTAGTAATCAATTCAAAAGTTATTTTCCAAATTGTTTTGTTTATTTATATTATATTAAAGGCAACAACGTTGACATTGCGGAATAATTAATAAAAGTAAGTAACGATGTTTGGTCACAAACTTTGGACAGATTGTAAAGATAAAGGCTAGCGAAACAATATCCGATTTTTAAAATATCGACTGTTTGGCAAACTGCTTAACTGGGGAATATTCAGTTTTTTACCTAACATTTCACAACACAACAGCTTTGCAGGAACAAAAGACCGTTATGTGTTTGCCATTCATGCAGTGCATCGATGCAATGAGGAAGGTTGGGTATGCTGTTTGTGACGAAGCAAAATTTTGTTTTTCTGCTCGGAACATTTTCTTTATACCCCATAGGGACAATTGCGTATTATTTATAAGGATTTTTATATTTGTACCGGTACAGATATAATCCATTAATTTTTCAAGTGACTCGGCAAACTGTTAATTGTCAGCCACTAATACACATTTCGAAAGGTATGCTATTACGAAAAAGACAAATTTTTATTATTATCTGTTTGGCTTATAGAAATATGCTCCTGCGGGTACATAAGAAATGAAACAATTTCACGTGTTCATACAAAAATAGTCAGGCGATAATATTTGCATGAGGTTGCATAGTTCGATTGTACGCCATTTGCCCTTAATATCATTCCTGTCGATGTGATTCGCTGATCGTCATATTGTTGTGCATACAAATCTTGCAGTTATGCTAATGAATTGCTTTGCATCGACGCTTTTGCATTCATATTATTATCCTCTGACAATAACGCAATAATACATGTTGCACATAATGTTGTTGTTTTTTTTTTTGTATTATTATTATCTTGCTGTGATGTATCGTTATGATTGCATAATATTGACACATTATTTTGAATGTTATTCTTTTTTATTACTTTTATATATTCATCGCATAATTTCGTATTAATCTTTCTTCTTCACATTTCATATTATTAGCGTTCCATGAATTTCTTCGAATTTATGTTATGTTTTTTTTTGTTTTTTCTATTCCCCGGTTGCTCTTCATAGATTAATATTTTTATGTGATGGGCATTGATGGTATCAAAGCCACTGTGTATGCAATGATTCATGCATTCGGTCGCGGACTTCACAACGGAAGTCAATTCTCTCTGAGCCTTTATGATTGCATGCCTTGCCTACTGCAGATAATTCACGGAAAATTACTATTCCTGATCAAAAGTGAACAGGCATACAATTGTATGCTGGGGAGCTGGGAATAGACAGCAGGTTAACCCAATACTCTATCGTCGTTCATAAAGCGCTTAGCGAATTGTAGTAAGAAGCCAACTTGGATAACTGACAGACTTATTACCTTAGTAGCGGCTAGAAGAGGTAGGAGAACTAGCCAGGAAGTGCCTAAGATGGTGAGAAAGTTCACTGGATTAACCGAGTTAAGTTTCTATCGCCCTTTATAAAAGCGTAGCGGTGGGAAATCAACGGGGCCAACTGCAGACTCTGCTCATCAATATAGGCTCAGGGAATAGGTAGGGCGACTTGGTTAGCCAAACAAGTGCATGACGTCACAATTGACAGATACTGAAAGACGGGTCTGCAAAAAAAATATAGTGTCCAGAGAGAGGCATTCGTTAAAAGTATAGTGTTAAGCGTTTAGTCTCTAACGAACCTTGTTCAAGACGGCTTCATCCGAGCTGAAAGGTGACAGCACCATGTCACCAGCTCAAATTCTCTATTATTACCTTGCATTTATATATGTTAAGAAGTGTTTGGTACATGGAATGGCTAAATTCTTCCATAGTATTTCGTATACTTCCTACAGGATCTTGCTCGCATTGAGAGAGGGCGGCTGTACGAGCTGAATATTGAAGAAATCACATGCCCATCCATGAGCCCTTTGTCGAAATGATCAGCGGCCAGCTGGAACGTTTAGTAACGCTAATTATCTTCGTTAAGTTTATATAACAACTCAAGAGCTTCTGTTGTTGTGCTTTCCGCGGCGAGCATAATGCTCGCATCATCATGCGTGCCCTTTTTAAGTCATTCTTTTAAATTCTTTTTTCACCAATCAATTTCCAAAATCTTATTTGTTCTTGCATTAATTTTGCTAATGTAATTTTTTATTTTGATATTTGTTTATATTTGCTGGTTAAACCATACGTTAGTTGTTTACATTTACATCGATTTGTTTAGTGTTGCGTAGAAAACGCATTGGTGAGGCAAACGAGCGGGGATTTTTTTTTTTTTTGGGTCAACTGCTTGCAGCCCCATGACCTACGATTATATATAAGCGGCCTCATAATGTTTATACCGTTAGTGCATTTAATTAGAATAATTTGTTGATTCGCTTTTTTTCAAATTTATTGTTTATTTAAAAAAAAACAAAAAAAAAAAGAAATAAATAATAATAAAAAAAAAACGTTCGCTTGGTCGGTCGGTCGGTAAGCATGGAAAAGGCAATAAACTTAAATTTAAAAAAAGGTCTTTTTACGTATTCTATGATCATTGAAACGGTTTTCTCTATACCTTCGCTGGCGCCTGTTTATCTAAACATTTTCGTTGATAGTATTCATGATAAGCCCACTCACTAGTGATCTGTATTACGCACTATTAAAAATTTGTTATATTTTTGTGTGCCTGTTGCATATATCTATGTATGTCTGTCCGTAAGAGTGTAACTGTCTAAATCTGTTTGTGTTCGATATGTTAGTATGTGTTTGCGTCTGTGCTAATGGACAATAGACATTGTTCTGCTTGATTGCCCAGCTTAATGAATGGCTTTGCATTTCATTCGGTTTCATTAACAATACCGCGTGCCAGTGTCAATGATGCCTAAATTTCGAAGATTCAAAAATCTATTGTTGCAAATTCGCAGAAAAAAGTAACGAGCTAATAATGCACACTTAACTCAAACCATTATGTAATTTGAATTCATTTTGTTATGTTGAATGTTATGTTTTTCTTTTGTTTTCTGTTTTGCATGTTTAGACCTTTCGGACAAAAAAATTGGCTAATTTTCGATTTTGAAAATGTAAATTTTTTGTTAATACATTAGCATAGGTTGCGAGCTTCTAAAACACGAAATGCAAGGATTGATGTTTCGTTTATACTCCGCGCCAGTTGTCGTACAAGGGCGTATTAAGTTAATATGGTACTACGCACCATCCGGAAGGAGTTCATTTTATTATATCCAGCGGTTCAGAATCACTTTCTGCATCGATCTAAGCTTGTCTGTCCATCCATACCATATTATTATGTTCTTTTGTTCAACCACCAGGCCGCAATTTTTGGAGATATTTTAATGAACTTTGGACATCATCGCATACATGGATTGTCATGGCCTCTAAACCCACATACGCAGGAAACTTTTAATTTTTATTATTTTATGATAAAAATTGGTATATAGCAGCAATGTAGCAGCAAAAATGAATGGACGGGAATTAGTATCGCTCAGGTGTATTTTTTGGAAAAGCAAGCCCCAGGCAAATTCTAATTTGTAGTTCTTTATGAACCTTTGACAGACAAATTAACTTAAGTTAAGCTAAATTTGGATCACGGCAGTCGACGTGTTACGCATCCGCCAATATGAGGGCTTTCACGAAAAGTACCCTCCTATATATATATATAGAGATATGTAATGTATAATGTTTGGGTACACTGTTACGAAATTAACTGAAAGAGAATATTAGTGGAATTGGTGTAGGGTGTCTAATGTTCATCTTACTTTTGTTATATGTCAATATTAATGATTTGAGTGGAAAGTGAAATTCATACGAAAAATTTAGTTTAAATACTTCTATGCATTATTCTAATGGAATGCGCGCAACATCTCAGGAGATATCGTAGATGGGGGGGAAAAAAAGCAAAAAAGATAATAAAACGCTTCTATCAAAATAACGAGAAATAAAATGAGATTCTCTTCATCGATAGAAAAAAAAAAAAAAGTTGAAAAATTTGATTTTATTGATTATCGAACGTTACTTCTTTTTTTTTTACCGATAATTAAAATTGTATTTATGCCAATTTGATAAAAATATCGTTTTTGCTTTTTCGAATTTTTAACACGTAGTCACTGCGCTCCTTAAATTCACGTGCCGAAGAAGTCTAGTTTGCCTTAAACTAGTTGATCGAGCCATTGACAATTTGCTCATAGAACGCAGCAATATTTGTTTCCGTTTCGCGAGAATAGTCATTACAGCGACATGCAATTTCACTTTCCTCTCACATAAGAACAAAAACAAATTTTTCGATCCTAAATTTCAATTAGATGACAAAGTGTTCAGATTATTTTCCGTAAAAGGTAAAAAATACTTATGAAATTATCGATTATATAGTCCGGTAAGTTCCCTACGGCAATGTGCTGAAAACGAGGGAATCATTTTTTTCAAAGTAATTCGAAAGGACAAGAGGTCTCTGACTCTGACTGGGAATAGTGAGATTTGCCTTCAAACTCAAATGCGTAAACATGTAAACAATTTCAAGAAGCAAAAGAACTTTTTTTATAAGCGATCATGTCTTTGTAGTGAATTTGAGTGTCGTTGTGCCTTCAGCTTTTGCACACATTTGGCATATATTTTGCTTACGGTGAAGACTAAAAATATAATCGACAAATAATGCGTTCTATATGGACCGTATAATATAACAAAAAAGAAAACCATACATACGTTAAGATAACTCCATCCTTTTATTATACCGATCGAAAGAGAATCTTTTTCTGAAACTCTTGCTGAATCGATGCTAGCTTATGCCGCCTTCTGACATTTGTCGATATAATTTTGAGACATGAAATGTTACACGGCTTATAAGATACGGGGAATTTGAGTTCACGGAGCTTTAAATGGAGAAAAGTCAAGGCGATTATACACTTCTTCATCTTATAAGCAAATGCAGGTACAGAGAGAGAGAGAGAGAGAGAGAGAGAGAGAGAGAGAGAGAGAGAGAGATTTAATTAATGTCAATATGTTATATGGTTTCAGATTTATGTGGAGATAAACACACATGTATATGTATACATAAGCATACATTATTGGGTTTAAAAAAGAAAACAACTTCTTAAACTCAGAAGAGTGGTAAAGAGGAGTTTATTTGAAGTATTCCTCATCGCTGGTTATATATTATTCCAGAAATCTTCGTCTTTCATTTATGCACGAACCGATGAGTGAATGAGCCATCGACGCAAACCAGTGACAATTGGAACAAGTCGACTATGGTGACTAAGTTGTGCGGACCATCCAATCAAGCGTAGAGGGTATTGTGTCTTAACCAAAGCAATCCAATCTTGGAATTGATATGAATGGTGTGCCTGAGTCTGTTCATCATCTCTTGCGCTTAGTGTTATCTAAAAAAAAAAAGTTCACAATAAGATGCAAAGATGACTTTCTTTCGAACGGAAAGAGAAAAAAAATTCGATTCGAGTCCGAATACGTTCTATATAGGAAGAAATTTCGGTATATGGAATACAGTAAAACAATTTCTTACTTGCTCGTATTGCTGATGACACACACAATAAAATGCCATGTGATGTAATATAAAATCCTGGCAGTACACACACTCGTACTACTCGAGTTTGCACTCTTAGTTTGTGCACCTGCATTAGAGCCTTTGTTCTTCGGTCCCTAATTGAAAGTGAAGGAAAATGACGGACTTGAGAGCACTCGCAACCGAAAATAAGATCGGTTTCAGAACATTATAAATTATATCTTTTGCACATGGCACTAATGATCGCGCTCGAGAATAGGAAAAAGAAAATGACGCTGAGTTCTATTGGTTTGCATGTTGAAGGAGAATACAAATATAAAAGTGTTTTTCAAATTATTTAAGCCGATGCATGAAATTATGAATTCATCGTAATCTTTGTTTGCAATAATTGCTAAAATTTTAAAATTTTCTTACATCAATGTGTTTATAAAAGATAAGAAATTCCCTGAAACTATTTTAAGTGCACCATTAGCATTAGCATTAGCATTAGCAATATTAGTTCAATTGACATATAGAGTGAAAGGTTCTTGAAACCCTTTTATGATATAATTAACATTTTATTAGTTAAAGTCATTTAGTTATTGTCTGTATTCGGGCAGAGCAACTAAAAATTTAAGTTAACATTCATTCATGCATGCATGCATGCATGCATCGAAGCAATCGAAGCTTATTATGGACAAACGCTCTATGGCACTGTACTAAAGGGCTTGAGTGGCAGATCGCATTTGTATGATTGTTAATAAGTATGAACACATGTACACATGCACACACATGCACACACTTACGCATATGCAAGCAACTAGATAGTTAAAAGCCAATATATATATTGTATATATATATATATGTATATATTATATATATATATATATGTATGTATGTTCAAAAAGATAAATATTTCTTAGAAGTAAATAAAATTAAAATGCATTTGAAAATGATTATTTTCTTGAATAGTGATTGTTCGTTAACCCTCCAGCAACCTCCAACAATCACATTGCTGGCGCACAGGTACATGTGTGTATATATATATATATATATATATATATATCTATAAGTATGTGTTACGTGTAGGAGCCTAACAAAATCAATATAATGTGAATGAATTGAGATAACATATAGATAGTTACATACATATAAATATAAACAAACAAACATTCAAACAGATATACCTACATATGAGTGCACATGTTTACATATTAATGTAAACAAGAAACAAGTGATTACGGCAGAGCGGACGACGAGTACCGTTTCGCTTAGCACTCTGCAATTAATTCGCTTGTAAACCTTTACAAGGGCCCATAACCGATCCGAATATTAGATCCGATTAGATTGAGAATACCTTGCACGTAAATGTCGTTCAGAGATGGATGGATGGATGAATGGATGGATGAATGGATGGATGGATGGATGGATGGATGGGTGGACGGACGGACGGACGGATGGATGGATGGATGGATGGATGGATGGATGGATGGATGGATCGGCCTGCGTAGAGAACCCGTAAATGGGTTATTGTTTAAAAATGGCAAATACTTACAACTTAAAGATGAGATTGCTCTTGAAATGTTTTTACTTGTAAAAGTTCACATGTACCTAATGTAAGGTAATGTTTTAAGGAATCGGCAGCAAAAACAACATTTACTGACAGTGCCAGTAAATCTTTATCTCATCAATCGTCACTGCAAAGCGTTCCGCTGAAAATAGTTTAGTTTACTTTTAAATGTGAATATGAATATGTTAAGCAAATACAATTTACCCATACCTGCACACATGCACACACACGCACACGCAGAGACATAAGGCATTGACTTTACGGCCTTTTATCGCCAACAGGCGTTTTATGTGCATTATTGTTGATTTTGTTCAATTTGTTTACTTTATTCTACATGCTCTTAGCTTGAATTGATATAAACATTTCTGTGCGTGTGTGTGTGTGTGTGTGTGTGTGTGGTTATATGTGAAAAACTCCTTGTTTACGTAGTTGATTGCGGTGTGTTTTTGAAGGAAATATTTGAAAAAGAAAGGCATTTTTTTTTTGTCGGGTTTTTTATCGTTTTCTTTCATTAATAACTTTAGTTTTTTATTTTTATTATTATTATTATTATTTTTGTTTTTTTTTTTGTTTTCTCTTTTTTTCTTTTCATTTTATTTTTTACAGTTTATCTATCAATAGTTTCGAACTCTCTATTGTTTACTTTACACGATATTCTTTTCATTTTGACTGTATATCTCTCACCCTCTCATCCTCATGCCCTTACTGGATTTGGTTTTTTATCACTTTGTAACGAAATTAAACGCCGAAATTTATGTTCAAGTGTGCGTTTTAATGCATAAAATACAATAAACAAAACCTGAAAAAACCAACAAACAAATAAACGAAAAAACCGATACACATATATGCGCGCGAACGCATACACCGGGATATTGCAGCAAAGTGAGAGAGTATTGTTTGGTTACTTTTATGGCATCATAAAGTCCATAAGTATCTGTAAAATTTACACATTTTGTGGGGTTTTGCGGTAGATTGGTGGCTTTACCTGCGCATATAATATACGTATACATTATTGTATATCCGTACAGCCATGAACACATAAATAAAAGATCCTCCATCATAAGAATATAAACAGAAATATTTTTTTTCACGAAAATCCAACAAATTTATTTTTATTTGGAAGAGCTTTTAAAAGTAACGAAAAGCTATGCAACTCGCTTAATCCTAACAATAATACAAAATGCTATACGAAGAAAAAAAGGGTAAGGGAAGAGATCGATAATAATAATAGTTAAAAAAAACAATTCTTATGCGTTTCTTTTTGTTTTGCTTAAAGATCTTTATATAGATTTTCATGATAAACTGCACTATGCACTATTTATGTGCCTATGGCTGTACATATATGTATATATATATATATATATATATATATATATATATATATAAACGTTCAAAAAATAACACATTACCTTTTCGATTACTTCCTGTGTTTAAATAATAAATAAACGTAAATACAAAAATATATATCCACAGTTATACAGTGTATATACAAACAAACAATTCATATATATATACATATATATATATACCGCAAATGTTTAAAAATCCACAACTGGTAAATACTGGATAGACATTTTTCCATGTTAGAGATTATTCCGTTGACCCCTAAATGTATTTTTTTTCCATTTTTTTTTTGTTTTTTTTTTTTTTTTTTTTTTGTTATTCGGTGACCAGAATAGACTACATGGAGCCTTATGATGACATATGGTTTTGGAAAGCAGAAAAACCGAAACTTAATTAGATTTTGTAAATGTTGTATAAAGGCAAAGAAATTAAGTTTGTGTGCAACATTAAGTTCCCGTATTTTTATTTCGCTACCACTTGGTCCCTTTGCTTTGTGCAAAAATAAAAGAATATAAACCTTTGATTTCATTTCCAGGCATTCTGTGGATATCATTGTTAAATATGACTCGGATCTCTCGCTAGCACACACATCTCCAGCTTAGATTAAAATAGTTTTGATTTATAGAGTGGATGGCGTATTCCCTAACTGCAACTCCCTCCAAAACACGTTCTAGATGAACGAATTTATTTGAGGCTTACGCATGAGATATGTCGTCTCGTCTGTTGGAAGACATTGTCCCGATTATCAAGATATTTTTTGCTAATCAATAGAGTTTTCCATTGCCTGAACATTTCAAAGACATTGCATCCTTCCAATTTATCCCCAAATGTAGCCGACCAAGAAGGCTCAATAGCTTTTGTTAGTGATTGTAATGGCCTTTGGGCTTTTCGGACGCACAATGAAAAAATTACTTAGTTTTCTGAATTTTGTAATGGGATTTTAAGGGAGAAGAGACGCCGTCGTAACGATTCTAAAAATGTCACGTTTTTTTTTTTTTTTTTTTTTTTTTTTTTGCTTCATAGATGCTTCGACCCTTTCAAAATATGAATATGCATGAAAGAAGAATTTTTGCGAACATTATTCTTCCATGCATTCCGCGAAGGTTGGGTGTATCAAATGTGCCCCTCTGTTGAGAAATATCTACCTATTATCTTACCTGTTGATTTCGAATTTCTTTAATCCACAATTTAAGGGGGGAAAAAAAGACACTAATTTACATTCATTAAGCCGACCGTAGGGTAGATGTGAGACTCAAACTGCGGACTTGAACTCGCCCATAAGAATTATACATTTTTCTGCCTCTTTTCTCCTCCGATTCGCAACAAGCCAATCGTAAAACTGGCGATGCAGCAAAAAAGATGCTCTCAGTCATAAAATATTTGAATAAAAATCATGAAAAATATCATGAGAATATTTGAATGCGAGAAGACATTTTTATATAGTCCTGGAAGACGGCAGACTAATGGAATCAATAATTTCGAAAAAATAATTTCTTGTATTAAGAAAACAATCCATAAAGCAACTCTTATAATTTTGCATTCTTTTAAGAGAGCTAGTGTGGCCGGTGAGTGGTTGACGGGGGGGGCGGGGGGTTCACTTTCGCCATTTTTGTTGTTCAAAAATATTACTTCTTTACACAAGATTTAATATTTTTAAAATAGCGTACGTACTGCTGTAACTAAATAGACTAATGGCCCTCTTATTTAAATTTTAATTTGGATTAGCTATAGCCCTGGCGCAGATTACAGACGAAAGTGCTGCCGAATAACCAAATGTTGTAGATAAGAGTCGCGACTAACAAATCATTGTTCGCGAGTACAAATCTTAATGCAGTTTGACTACACTTCGTCGTAGCTACAGTCAATGCTTAGTCGGTAAAGACATAACACAACATATCCACTAAACTGCGGCCATCACCTATCTCTTTCTCTTCCCCTCCATTTTTTTCTGATCTTCCTCTTGTGGCACGTATAAGAGCCATTCCCTATTGTTGCCACAACGGGTTGCGCATTTAAGCGCGACCGTGATGATCATTTTTTTTGTCTAGATTACGTTAAATGTGATTTAGGTCTCGGCTTTATGTACACTTGGATTTTTCCATAAAACACGCTACAGGGGGAATTGTCAAATTTTTGAAAGCAATGCATTGCATGATGAGTGTTGTAAAACTGACAAATTTCGAACATTTGTTGTACGATTCCTTTAATTTCGTGCATTTTATTGACAAGGAGGAGGCCTTATAGAATATATACCTAGCGTGCTAATAGGTCTTTATCGGCTTTTCTAAAAAATGGCGTTACTTATCTCTGATCGACGATATTGAGGATAGACTCGAATTGTTTTATAATAATTGTTCGCCTGTGGAAATGATTATAAATTTACGATGAGACGCAGACATAGTTATCATAACTGAACGCACTTTTCGGTAAATATTGGTGAAGTGTGTATTGTCCCATTGTGAAAAGGAAATGTTTAACAAGCTCGGCCCATGAGGGAATATTAGGAGTTGCACTTGTAGGAAAAGAAGTTGTGGAAACTGTGACCTCTCTGAAATTATCGTACTTGACATGGTAGGTAGATAGATTCCTTATAAAATGGCCAACATTGTGTATAAAGTATTTATGGTTTTAGGATTTTAAAATGTAAGATCGAAAAACATGCTGAATGAGTAGGGCACAAGACGAAGGACAGACGTATATCCATCTATATGCCCAGAAAAGAAATTTTCAGCAGAAAAAAAATTAAAAAAAAATTGTAATTAATTCCTGTAGTTGTTTAACTGTTTTTCAGCAAAAAGGAGCACATGCAAGAAAACAGTACGACGGCAGTTCCACAAAGCTAACGTTCATGCAAGGCCTGCAATTGCGAAAACCTTTATAACGAAATCCAACTCGGAAAGCTCGGAAGCTCGGAAAGCTTGGTGGTGCACCGATCACAAAACCAGGACACTTGATAATTGGGACAATGTGGAATGATCCGATGGACCATCGTTCACATTGGAAAGACGGAACGTCCCCAAACAAGTCTATGCACTACGCTCAAGCGTGGGGAAGGTTCCGTTATCATTTGCGCGGCTATATCGTGATATTCAATTGGTTTTTTTGTCCACATCATCGATTGGATTATTGCGAAGGAATATCTCGGAATCCTCAATGCTGAAGTTTTGCCTATGGTTAGCATCTGGCTGCCAAACACTGTCAGATTCCAAGATAATAATGAGCTAAAAACGCATAGCCAAAGTAGCTCAGTCTTGGCTTGAGCAGCATTAAAGTACCATCAAACATCTTTCCTGGCGACAACAATCGCCAGACTTCGTTGTGGTCAGCTTAGGGCGGAAAGTAAGGAGAACACTTCCATCCTCATTGGACCAATTGTCTTGATAGAAGAGTGAATTGACATTCCATTGGATACTATTCAGACACTCCGCGTATCTATTTCGCGAAGAATTGCCCTTGCTCTACAAGCAAATGGTGGCCCAGCATCTTATTAACAAATAAATATCAATTGTCTATATATCAGGTATTTGTGTTAGTTGTTCTACTCCCTGTAGAATAGTTTTTTCGACAAATTTCCAGCAAAAAATTAATCCGTTTAGCTTTTCAATTAGTTTTTTAATATATGAAAGGAAAGTTCACCCAAAAAATATGCGGCGAGATGAAGGAAAAAAACTTTCGAATATTGTTAAAGGCACTTTTATACCCTACGCCACTTGGGGTAGAGGATAAAAATAGACCCATCTTTCATTACACCAAGCGATTCAGAATCATTTTTTGAAACGCTCTAAGCTTGTCTGTCCGTCTGTCGGTCTGATGTCTGTCCATGTCAATTTGTGATCGATCAAGTTACAGGCGGCAATTTTTGAGATATTCTGATCAAATTTGGTACAGTGACTTGTTTTGACTCAATGACGAACGCTATTGAAAATGGATTGGATCGGTGCACTTTATCGACCATTCCCCAAAAAAAAGGACGGATTTGGAAAAAAAATGCAATTTTCAAAATTTCGCGGCAAAACTCGCTTTATACGAGTAAATGCTCGTACAAAGCATTGTAAGTTTGTATGAAAAACTTGATTCGGGCGGGGCATTTTTTTTTTTTTTTGAATCCGCCCATATAAGGTAAAGAGGTACAATTTTTAATATTTCATAGTGAAAAGTAATTCATGATAGTAAATTGACATACCAAACCATACCGAATTTGCACCACGTAGGTCTAAGGATTCCTCTAGTATGTGGACTTTCATATAAAGTAAAATATTGTGTAACTTTTGTTGTGTTATTACCAAAACGAGTGAATAACTGTAACAGGCGAAGTGGTGTAGGATATCTAATAGTCGGCCTTGGCCGATTATGACATTCTTACTTATTTAAATTTAAATTTGGTAAGCGAGGATAACTCCGGTACTCCCATTTTTTTCGCTTTTTTCGAAAATAATTTTCTTCTTGATACATAAATGTATAAATATTTGTAGTCGACTACTCTTCTTTGAATTTCAAGAGAAGTTGTCAAAAGTATGCCTTTTTTTTTGTTACAGTAGTGTTGACCTCTAAGGATATTGTCGGATGTATTCTAAGATATTTAATGATACTATTGCATATTGCATACAGACGCCTGGAAATGAAACCATAAATTTTCTCTATCGATATAAATTAATTCGAAAAGATTGTACTTTATAAGAAAACTGTTGAAAGATGTTTTGATTGGGTGTCGAACAAGAGTTAGAAAGTCGACATCTTTGATCATAAACAAGTAAAAGCACTATAGTGGAGCGTGGCCCATGATTAAATGCGCTACATTAAAGATACCACAGTTATTTATGCAACGACGTTTCATTATTAGGCGTTATATGGGGTATGATCGAAAACATAGTCCGACTGAAAACATCTGTAGTAGCATTCGTCCTTGGGGTGAAACACGGCAGTGTAGCAAATTTCATGAAATTATCTCGAAAATTGCGGCATTTACGTTGACGGAAAGATGGACAGACACTCTTAAATCAACTCAAAAGGCTATTCTTAATGGATCGGTATAATAAAAGATAGGTTTATCTTAACTTCTTTCGGGTGTTGCATACATCCGTTCGATGATTATAAGGAGTATATTGATTTTGTCTAATCGTTGGCAACGCCCAGAAAGAAGCATCGAGAGACCCCACAAAGTATATATATTTTTGACCAACATTAAATTCGTAATCGGTTTAAGTATGTCTCTCTATCAATCTGTCCGTCTGTCCGTTTGTGCAATGTTTGTTGCAAACATTCTCCTGGCCGCAAAATTAAACCTATCGACTTCAAATTTGTCAAAAACATTGGAAGTTATTGTACGTAGATTGATATTGAAAATAGGCCAAATCGAAGTTGAAGGACATGCCTGCAGTACTACGAAAAGCCAAAACATCTCTGTTTTTTAAAAGAAAAAAAAATTTGGTTTTTTGTCTAGTACTCATAACTCAACTACAGGAGACAAATGTACAAAAGTTTACTCGTATATTCAATGGACGATACTGTAGTACCTCTCCAAAAATCGAAAAAATCGTCCACGCCTACTTACTGTTATAGTGTGTCATAATTTCATTTCTTTTTCAAAACTTTTACATAACGCACAGAAGCAAGTTTCGCAAACTCCATAAAGTATACAAATTCGTGGCCAGTTTTAAATTCGCAATGTCGTAATGGACCTAAGCATATCTGCCCATTCATTTGTCCATCTGTCCGACAGCGCAACTGTGTAGTAGCAATGGTAAGCAGTCTCCCGCTCGAAAAAACGACGATATCGCTTAGAAGCTTGCAAAAGAATGTCAAAACGATTGAAACTTTTTAAAGAAAACGTCTACAACGCCCACATGTCCATATAACAAAACTTGTGAACATTTTCATTTTTTGGGTTGTCTGTTTGCTGCTCATAAAGTGCAACACGTACGCCATGTCATTTTTCACTTTTATGCTAGAAAAATAGAAAAAAATCAACCACGCCCCCTCATTATTATAGACTATGATAATTTAGTTCTTTTTCTTTTTTTTTTTTTTTTAGAGTCACTGTGGTGGATATAAAAAATTCGGTCACGACCGAATATAATTCTCTTACTTGTTTAATTTAATATTTATTTTTTTTTTTAAATTAGTTGTATATGAGTGCGTGTATTTATGAGCATATGAGCGTACATATGACTATACGTACACATGTTTGCTTTTAGGTGGCTCTGTTTAAACAAGAGATATGTTTGTGGTATAACAAACAAAGTGGGTAACAGAGAAAGCTTTTATACGCAGCAACTATCTAATTGAATTATTATACGTGCGGTGCATTTGAAATTTCGAAATATTGGTATTTTTTATGTCCACGAGCAGAGATTATATTAATTTTGTCATAGCGCTTACTTACAACTCAATAAAACGAGAAGAAACACGTAATGCACGTAAATTTTAGATTAGCGTAAGTTTACTTCTTCCGTTCGTAGGTATCAGGACTGGATAAATTGTTGATGATTGTCTCACCAACTAGTTACGAAATTGAAGCGAACTGAGCTAAGGAAGATAGAAACGATAGAAATGATAGAAATGAAAATACGAAGTTCTCTCAGAAATCGGGAAAAGCCAAACGGGGAGAATAAAAAGGCACGCCCTTGACATTAAATATTAATTTTAAGTAATTGAGGGTAAAAATGCTCAAGATCAGCGCGGTCATTATCTCTGCAAAAATAAGCGAGTGCTTATACTTATTAAAATGTAATATAACATGTAACTAAAAACTAAAGTTTTGTTGCTTAAGGCTTTCTCTCTCTCTCTCTCTCTCTGAAAAGAAAAAGAATAAGAAAATATTTTAATAAAATTAGGGGGTACTAAAGATTCGGCGTAAACTTAGTCCGAAATTGTTTCGGTGGCTTTACTCCACGTATAAGCGTACGTTTAGTGATTGATTGCACACACCCGTACGTAATGTGTGGGAGTGTGTGTGTGTGTGTGTGTGTAAACATTTTAATAAACATTAAATATCAATAATTCACAACAATTCATTACAATTTGGATAATAATCGATAGGCCTCACTCAGTATTGTCTATGGAAACATTTTCTAAATATTTTGTGTGGTTGCGAATGACCAACGTTTGGACATTAGCCGACAATGTTACTGTAGGAATTTATAAACATATCCATATGCATGCATGTACTTGTTTTTGTTGTTTTTTTTTCCATTTTTTTTTTATTTAATTTTTTTTTTTTTTTTACTTTTTTACAAAATTATGACCGCATATGAAGTGTGATTCGGAAGTGTTGCTCGCAACGTACATACATATGTATGTCTTTATTAGCAACATATGGGACCACATAATCACATACATATGCTGGTGCATTTTTATGGTTAATTAACTGATTAATATTTTACGTTGATTGTTATGTGACAGCATGAATAAATAAACGCGTACATAATGATTGTTGTTTTCCTAAAATCAAAGCAAACGAAAAATGTAACCATATCAGGATTAGACTAACTACTGCTTTTTTCATTATTCAGTTTATGCAATATGCGTCGTACGAAAAAAAGTGATTTTATTATCTTTACCCTTTAACAGCTAGAGTGAGTCATGAGTAAATTAATCGCTATATAACTTCGGTCCAAACTTCTAAAGTGTGGTAATAAATTTCGCAAAGTTCTATGCAAAGTATATATAAATGTTTACCTCTTTAAGATTTAATTGAGTTTAATCTTCACTATCCCTTGACAATCAAATTTCGTTTCTCTCATCCTTAAAGGAATTTCGATATGCTTGTTAATTACATGGGAATGCTTCGCGAATAAAATTTGAAGAAAATGTTTTCAAAAGAAATTAATTCAAGTATACCTCTCCGTTTTAGTATTACGTTGGCTGATGGATAAATGACGTGGAATTTTGAATCAGTTTCGTCTTAAATCGAATCTGTGAACCCTTACTGCAAACTTTTCCCTTTTGTATTTGATAGCAGCAGATAAAGCGAAAACATTTCGTAGCGTATATATGTATATATCGTATATCGTATACGTTATTAAATTCGGTCGGTACTGAACCTTTTATCTACCGATCACTGTTATCCTAAAAGACAAACAAAATTTTCCTGTTCTAATATAATATGGAGTGGGCGTAGCTGTTTCCTTCTATTTTCAAAAAAAAAAGTTTTTGACGTAGAGGCATGTGGGCGTTATATGCGTGCCCTTTGCAAAGTTTAGGTCAATTCCAAACTTTTTCGCAAATTTCTAAACGATATCTTCATTAGTTGTGCAGACAGACAGATTCACCGACGAACATACGGACATGTTTATGTACATTCCAAATTTGAAACTGGCCAAGAATTTGTACACTTTATAGGCCTGTTCAAGCTTGTTTCTGAGCGTTGTACAGGTATTGAAAAATCAATTAAATTTTGATACACAATAATATTAGGCGTGGTCAATTTTTACATTTTCGTACATACACTAAAGCATCGCTCATACAATCTACGTTCAAATTTTTGTGAATTTATCTCTTGTAGTTTATGGATAATAATCAAACAATCAATTGTTTATTCCCCTTGAAAAACAGAGGTGTTCGCTGTTTACGTGATACCAATGCTTCTCCCAAATTTGAAGTCAATTGCTTCATTTTCGCGGCCAGGAGAATGTTTACAACAAACATTACACAGACGGACAGATGGACAGATGTCTCTGATGGTTTAACGTGGCTACACTATCGTGAAGGTTTAACCCCACGGTGTCCGATGGCACACGGAGTGTGAAACACTCGAACATCCCGAGGCTAATAATCCTCGCAACATATGGTGCCGAAGTCGGCGCACACGCTGCCATGAGGAAGATCAGGTCCTCGAGTACCAGACGAGATACGTTATGGTCGCATCTCCCCTCTGGTGAGGTTGAGGCACTATCTAAAACCTCTGCCTTTCTGTGGTTAAGGCACCCGGTTGCAATGCAACTCCACACCGAGCAGAAGCTCTTCCCGCGATTTTTGGGCTAACCACAGCCACCACGAAACTCCCGCTATGGGCCGTTCCCTTTGTCAGGCCAAAGCTAGCAAGAAGAAATGCTTTGGGGGCTCCTGACACCCGTGGTACCAGAATTAAGAGAAAAGAATTGTAGAAAAATTTTAAAAAGTCTCCGGTCGGACTTTCTAGGTCCCATAAGACCCGAACGGACAGATGGACAGGTGGACACGCTTAAATCTATATAGAATTTGATGCTGATCAAGACTATATATACCCTGGGAGATTTCCGATGCTTCCTTTTGGAAGCCGCCCTTTGGAAGCCCGCGTCCTCATCGGTGATGGGTATAAAAAAAGAAACGGGTGTATATAACACCCAGAAGGCGTTAAGATAAACCCATCTTTTATGATACCAATCGATTAAGAATATCTTTCTGACTTGATTTAAGATTGTCTGTCTGGCAGTCCGTCAACGTAAAGGCAACATTACATTAAAGTCTAAAATCTAGGTGATCCTCCTAGATCCTCTTATGATAAATGAGTGTATCACGAGAAACACACCTTAATTTGGACCGCACAGCAGCACAGAACTGAAATCTATTCCCCCCTCCACTGTATTCTTTACCCATAGGCGCTCCTGATTAACGCATGTTTCAAACCATTACTTATTATCTGTCCGAGCAACGCTTTCATCTTTACGATGATACCAGGATGAAACATCCTTAAAACATGCAGATATCCTTTCGTCATGAAATTCGTATTCTACTAGAGATAGACAAAATTTTGAATTAAATATTTTTCACCATTCTGCCTAAGTAAATGTTTGTAATAATAATAAAGAAAAGAAGAAACCGATCATAATTTGTTTGCAGTCAAGGGATTAGGTTTTTTAAAGCTGTAAAAAGTAGTTCACTGCAACCGATGTCCATACCATTTGCACCGCCTATATCTGGTCAAAATTAGAGTATAACTTGCAATTGTCGGCCGCAGCCGCCAAACTTTGCTTGGAGGCCCACGATCGCAGGCAGCGAAAGACGCAGGTATTAATAGGCGACGAAATTGTGTGCAGAACTCTCGATACTCTTGAGCGTCGGCGTAACATGGGCTATGTTGCACTTATGTACAGACACATTCAGGGAAATTGTTGTACACAAATAAAAGAGTTATGTCCCTCACTTAAACTCTTCGTCAGGAGTACACGTCTTTCTCAGCGTTCTCAACCATTCGTCTTGGAGTTACCTATACACCCCGACTCATCGCTTCTTAACCGGACTGTCCCGCCTTTGGAACAAACCTAACGGCAATGGTCTTTCCTGCCGTGCCTGGCGTCTTCATTTTCAAGTCGAACGTTTACAAACACTACTCTTCTTCCTCATCCCACTCTCCAGATAACCCTTTCTAATCACCACCGCCCGCACGTACAGAGGACATCTCCTAAGTGGCTGGTCTTAGGAAAAAAAAAAAAATATATATATATATATAATGATTTTCCAAAACAAGGACACTGGATATTAAAAGTAGTCGCAAAACTGGTGCGATTTTAACCAGTTTTAAGAGCGTTTGTCCTTGGAGCAAAATGCGTCATCAAATCTCTTTAAAATATCTCAAAAATTGCGGTAAGTAGATTTAAAATAAAGCTGAAAATAAGATGGACCGTCGGACAGATGAGCTTATATCAATTCGGAATGTGTCTCCGAATCGATCGGTATAGTAAGAGGCGGGTATATCTCAAGTCCTGTAGTATAAAAACGAACGACAATTATGATGGCACGTAGCTATCCAGGATGTGGCTATTGCCAGCATTTCATTTGGAAAGATTTCCGAAACTTCTACTAATACGGCAATCATCAGTTAATTATTAAAAATCGTTAACAGTTTTTACCTTTGCTATCAAATCGTCTTTAATGCATATGCAGATTCAAAATTATTTATTTTCTTCTTCTTCTTTTTATTTAAATTTTGTGTTTTCATGGTTGGAAAGAAAACATTGATTCATGAGGAAGTCCTTTAACATGTTTCTTGATAGCCATGCTTATGCATGCATGCATGCGAGATATTCGTGTAATGGGTTATCTAGTAGCGCTGAGTTAGTTTACCACAAGTGATGAGTGATTTTCAAAACATCCCGACAAAAAATATATTAATTAAAAATTCTATTCATATATATATTCTATTCATATTAAATAATTAAAATCATTAAAAACACATAATAAACGTTATGAGTACGATGACAAGAGAATAATAATTGAATTTTCATTACTTTTGGGCTTGAGTAACGAACAATGCCGGCATGCGTTGAGTTCGCTATAAAACAGGAAATATGAAAGTTTAGAAATTTTGATTAAGCAGAACGTTCGGTACTTCACTCTCGGTTCGGTCAGTGTCATGAACAGAGACCGAAAAATAAGATCTTTTTTCCCGACACTATATATATATATATATACCCCGTCCATAAACGAGATGGTAGAACTTTACATTAAAAAAAAAAAAAAATCATTTTCTTTACAAACACACACATCTGATGGGTTTTTCGTAGCGTAAAATGCTTTACTAAGAAAATGCTTTTCCTGCCACATGAGATTATTGTGAATTTGGTTTTTTTGCGAAAGCTAAAGGGATTCGAAATTCAATTCCGTCAATCTCGCGATTCATGTAATTTGCCAGATATGTGCTTAACTAAGAATTAAAATCAAAGACAAATCAATTATATTTGTTTCGCTACTCATGTCAGCGGCTCATGAATTTCATCTTAAAGAAGAAACTTTCACCTTAAAGTAAATTCTAAGACTAAAGTCTTAAAGCACTGGCATCTAAAGCTATCGGCTTTATTGAAAACTCTATCGCCCTTGAGATTCACGCACACGGCCGTTAAGGTGTTAGTCGAGGCACTTTACCTATTCGGCCACTCGGGTGGATCAATTTAAAGCTAATATATAGCATTCGCTGAAGTTTTCGGATGAGTTTGTTTTTGTTTTTTGTTGTTTTCATTTCTAATCTGTCGTATAACAAGCTTTGGCAATTTTCATATAAAGCGATTCGAAAAATGAAACTTTCTTTTTTCAATTCCCTTAATCTTGAAAATATTCAGATGTACAGACGGACGATCGCGATTAGTTAAGAGTCGAGACTCACCAGGACACGGTTTAAGATTGTTTCTGATTTTTACCAAGAGTATATAAAACATAATACACCTTTAGTTTTTAGTGTACAGCGATTATAATAATAATAATTTTTTTTTTTTTGTTTGTTATTTTTTTTTACCACAAATGAGTCTTTAATGAAAAACTTTGTGCAGTTGCGTACGCACTCTCATGGCTAGAAAAGTATGGAAAACTAAAAACAAAACAAAGCAAAACAAAACCAACTCTGAGTAGGTTGCATGCGGCTTAAAGCGAATTTATAAATTTCTATATTTTATTTTTATATTCATTCGACAATGTGTGTAAAAAATATTTCATAAATTTTATATTATTATTATTATTAGTGTAATTTATTTAGATACAAAAAAAAAAAAAAAAAAAATTCTACAGGAAATTAAAAAGAATTATTATTACATGTGACAAGTATATGATTGGCAATGATTGGCTTACTTGCAAAAAAAATTTGCGAGCAGCTTAAGCATGTGTGCGTAAGTGCATGCCTAGGAGCGAATTCACAGTTTGCAAGTAAAAATATCCGAAAAGTAAATACAAAAGTATGGAATTTTTTCCAAGTAGATCGTCGATCGTTCCCTATTTACTTACAAACCTATTTTTCTTCTTTTTCGTTACAAAATTGTTTAAGAAAATCTTCGCTGGTATCTGGATTTATTTTATACGATACACAACGTATATCTGTAATATTTAATAACCGGATTTGAACTATCGTAAATTGTGCTTAGAAGATTTCTGAATATAGTAAAATGTTTGTAACTTTTCAAACTACTTTTTCTCGTGCTATATATGCTTAAGATGAAAATTTTATACTTAATCTCATTTTTCATTTATTTGTCTGCTTTTGACAAATTTGTTAGAAAACTGGCAATACATGAAAATATGTTCAGATAAAGATGTAGTCGAGCAGTTGCACAAAGTCGTCTCTGAAAATAAATAGATTCGATCAAGAAACGCAAGATTCATAATGAAAGAAAATCTAAAGCGAGAGAGAGAAAGAGAGAGAGAGAGAGAGAGAAAGAGAGAGAGAGAGAGAGGGAGCGGGAGTCATCTTTAAAAACCATAATTTTTTAAAAAAGCTATTAACAGATAACTTATGATAAAACGTACTTTAGCTTTACTGTTGTGTTTTGTATGTGTGTACATGAAAATTGAATAACTAACTATCTTCTATGATACCGCATACCCGTGTGTATATAGATGTGTTTATAATGTAAATGCTAAAGTACTTTTAATGTAATAACAATCCTTGTATGTTGCCGTCTGTGCTAGTTGGTGGTTAGCGGTTGGTTATAAAATAATAAGAATAAATATATCTTCTATAGCGTCTACCTATTGACATAAAAATATATATAAAAATTTTTTTTATTTTTTAATTTTTTTTTTTTTTTTTTGATATAGGTATGTACGTATATGAATATGTACTTATATATATATATATATATATATATGTATAAAGATATATATATATGTATAAAGAATACACTTGAGAATGTATCAGCAGCGGTGACAGTAATTCTTTGTGTTGTTTTCATAACGAATTCACTTTAATTCAGTTTCTTTTTTGGGTTTTTTTTTTTTTTTTTTTTTTTTATCTACACCGAAGGGGTGCATAATTTTTATTGTCTATTGAAATTTATGAAGGTAACCGATAAGGTTATATATGTGCATAGATATGTATATGTGTGAATATGTGTATACATAAGTATTTAAGCATTTAAGTGTCTCCATAAGGGTATTGAAAGGATTTCCGGTATTGAATAATTTGTCTGCCTTTCTGTCCCCTCCTATAGGTACATATGTTCTGATGAACAGCTCTTAGTTCAGCTGATGCTTAGAAGCTGGAATATTTTAAATTTGCCAAATTCTTATTCTACACAAAAATAACAAGCGACCCTTGGTTTTTTCTTTTTTTTTTTTTTATTTCTCTCTATCCCTCTCCCTCTCTCTCTCTCTCTCTCTCTATATATATATTTCGTTTTTTTACATTCCTATGTTTACTTAAGTAATAAATTTAATTTCAATTATATTTTAACTTTTCATACATTAACAGACATTAGGGTATATACACGCGCACACACTGACATATTTATATTTAAGCAATACGTCTCTGATAGCGTTCAAGCCAAGCGGAACTTGTTTAATCTGAAAACTATAACCGGAGCAGTATTTATGCTTTTCCTTTAGATTTTGTTATTACTGTTGTTGTCGTTGGTGGTATGTACAACAGCTCAACTCGAAATTTAGTGCATGCATTAAATACGTATACACGTATGCACATACATGTACGTATGCAATGTTATACTTGTGTGTTTTCTTTGTTTTTTATTATGCAAGTTTTGTTAGTATGCAAATCGCTGAGGTGAGACCAGATGTTTTTCTTCTCTTCTCCTCTCTTCTCTTTTGTTTTCGTTTTTCCTTTTTTTTTTTTTTCATTATTTTTTTATTTGTAAAATTAAACATAGAAAAATAACTTTTAAACGCTTTCTAAATGGTTAACGGCAAACCAACAGTGGGTATATTCAAATGAATAACATTCATTCTGTTTGTGTATGTATGTGTGTGTGTGTGTGTGTGTGTACATATAAAAACGCACATACATAGGCCCATTTTCATAGCATTCAAATTTAAGCATTTTCGCTATGTTTTATTTGCACAACCATTTATATCCACCATCGAACCATGAATAAGATAAACGATTTGTTAAAATCATTTGTCTGCATATGTATATGCGAGTGCATTTTATTTATACATTCTAACCGACTTTATATATAAATATCTATCTATCTACCTAATTCCATATATATGTATACATATGAAAATGTCTCTGAGGCAGGACTTGAAATCTCTTTACAATGATGGCAATAGCAGCTGTCGTGCACTGCATTCAATTAACGGTATCCCGAAACTTTGTTCGAAACACGATCTCTTAAATATAAACGCAACCAAAAAAAAAAAAAAAAAGTCAACAGTTATCTGTTATTATATTGTTTAACTTGTCTTTCTATATTCATATTGAGTCAAAGAATTGATATTCAATTTCTTACTTTGGACGATGCATGCTTGCTAAAGAAAGCCTCCAAATAGTGTCCACAAGCAAGACGGTCAAGACGGTTCCCATGTAAAGGGTTTTTTCAACAAACTCACTATTCACTTAACTTTGCTTGAAATATGTTGACGACGATTATGGGGCTTATGTGGAATGTCGAATCGCGCGTTTCTATAAAGTCCTACCAAACGAGTGACGTATAAATGTTTCAAATCGTGCTAAAAACTATCGATTAAAGGTCGCCGAAATGCCACTCTCTCCATAAAATATCGACGTTTAGTCGAGGAATTTGTGGTCCGCACCTAACCTATCGCGTATAGCAGTTAAGTTCCCTTCCGTTTTTGCGCTTCTTCTTGCTTAATTAAAAAATTTGGAAAATGCTTGCATTAATTCGATTTCATCGGCAGACATTGCAATCGATCGGTTACACAATACGATCGATGCTAGCATAGCATACATGATCGACAACAAATGTCCGCTATTCGGTGATTAAACGACGACAACGACGTAGACGAAGGATAAGTTTAAATGTCAAAATTGAATTAGAAGAGAACTCGAAAAAAATAAACTAAAGCGAAGCGCCTGAAAGAATCACTAAATCACACTTTGTTCGATTAGTAAAATGGTGTCAATCGTTATTGTTGCATGACGATTACATGAATTGACTTGAGGGACTGAAATTGAATTCTTAGACATTGTAGGTAGACGACAAGCAATAGAAAACGTTATATATATTTCGCTTCACTTATACGGCGCATAGATTTTTGCGATGAGCGGAGTTGAAGACACATAAATAATTAATTTGGAAGCAGCAAAATAGTTATCTAAGGTTCAGTTTTGTGATTTGTACTTCTTTCACTGGTTACTCTATTTTTGTTATATTCCACACAATTTGTGGTACGGGTTATATTAAATTTGTGCGGACATATGTAACACCCAGAAGAAGTTGAGATAGTATCAACAAACTTTTATGACATGCCCCCCATTAGGTTTCGTGGTACGCTTGTCTTAATGACGCTATCATTGTCAACATCTGAATAGGGAGGACAGACGATAGTCATCCTAGAAATTTATTGAGTGATGTGCTGACCGGCTTGGCGATCCTCGATATCAGAAGAATTTTAAAAAAATATTTATACAAAAACAGAGAAAAAAAAAACAAAAATGAGAAAAGTAAAAATCGTGTAAAATTGTGCATAAGTGCTGACAGGCACAGAAGCTAAAAATAAAGAAAGTTCCATTAAAACGGGTTAAAATTTTAACATCCAGTCCATTAGTCTACTTTCTAATTTTTAATGAGAACATTGTAAGTTTTTCTCTTCCTTCTCAAACTCTCAAAAACTACTACGCACTACTGATACCACAACTATTACCCCATATAAGTCAGATTCTTTTTCTTTTTTAATTTTGAACCGTGGATCGTGGGCCATGGTGCTCATCGCTTCTACCTATATTGCATACATGTTCACATCCAAGAATATAAGCCTCGAATTAATCGATCCAAGTATGTCTGTCCGTCTGATGTCTGTCCATGTAAACTTATGTTCAACCTATATACCGCAATTTCTAAGCTATTTTGATGAAATTTGGTGCACTGACGTGTTTTGATCAAAGGGCGGACGGTATTGAAAATTATTTAAATCGGTCCATTTTTTCGACCACTCCTCATATAACGACTTATTTTGAAAAGTCGTAAACTAAAAAAAAAAAATTGCAATTTTCAAAATTTTTCGACAAACCACGCTGTCCAGTCGTGTTTCCACATTTTAAATTGTTATGAAAAATTTGGTTTGCCTTTGGTTGACCTTTTAAGCCCCCTTTCATTCTTACAAAAACATGGCAAAAAGATATAATTTTCAATATTTCATAGTGAAAATTAGTTGATAATAGTATAGAATTTACAAAGAAATCAACCTTCGCGAATTTTGGCGACTTAGGTCTTTTTTGGATACCCCCGCATATAAGGATTCTCAGGAAATGTAAGCCCTTACCTGCTAAGAAACCGAATTGTTAATGTTTTTTGATGAAAATTTGTTGATGATCGTAATTTGGCTAATAAAAATTAAGTTGGCCAAATTCGAACTATGTGGATCTACTTGTAGGACCCCACTCTAAGTAAGATTTCTCATGAATAGAAAACGATTTACGAGTTCTTACTATGTTGTAATGAGAACTGGTCCATTGTAGCAATTCAGCATAAAAATTAAGGATAGGGATTTGGGATCATATAGGTCTATTTTTTATTTTTTTAGAACCTAAAATATATAGGAGTTGTCCTAAAAAGCAGGCTCTTGTATGGTGCGAAAGTTTATTTCCTAATTTATTTTTGATGGAAACTGAAAAGTAATAATACTTTTAGAAAAAAATTTAAATTTGCTAAATTTTGATGACGCGATCATGCGATGTTTTGGAAACCCTCCTCCACTATGCGGGGTTTCATCAAACGTGTGCCTTTATATGAAAATAATGTGAAATTTTTGGTGTATTATTACCAAACCAATTGAATAGCTATACTAAGGGCAAGTGATGTAGGGTATCTAATGCCCGACTGTAATCTACTTGTTTTTTGTTTTTTTTGTTTTGTTTTTATATATTTTGCTCTTTTTAATGCTGCAACAAACAATAGTGTAAAACATGTAATCCATGATACACTTAAAGTATGCGGTGCACATACGTTTCTTATGGTTTTACAAACTAGCGCACTACCTCGCCACGCACGCAAACAAACATACGTACACACACACACACACACACACACGCAATTAAAATACATGAAATTTTATACAAAAGGACAAATCAATAGAGATTATAATCAGCTTAAGACGTATCGTAGATACTTATCAGGCAGAAAATTATTGAAAAATATGGACGAAAGACTTGCATGAGCTCTGGCTGAAAACGGGAATTAGGTATGGTTTTCTTAATTTTACGGTATTACTGAACAATGTAAAGAGTAACGGAAGATAAATCTGTTACATGCATGAACGCAGATTGAAAAAGAAAATTGAAAATTTAAAAATCGCTTTAATCGCTTTTACTCAACAAAGCGAAGGAGAATTAGATTAGAATAGTCTTTCAAGTTTAATTTTGCTCTCTTTGCGTAAAAATTTTCTTTAATTTTTATTTAACTTTCTTTAATCTAATAACAACATATGCAACAATAGACATTTTAATGAAATTTTTGAATTAAGAGGCGAATTGAAAGCAAGTCGAGCAGCAAATATTTTGTTAAGAAAAACTTAACCCAATATATCGATGGGGTACCAAGTACTACTTAGAACGTGAAACGTAGAAGTAAAGTGTATAGACCTGTAGAACATATCCTTGACTTGGGAATCTAAAAAGTCGGCATAGGATATGGCGCCTAAGCAAGAAAGTCATATCATCCGTGGAAGGACTGACTGATAGACAGTAATGTTCGGCTTAATGACAAATAGACATATATAAGCTTTCTATTGCAGACGTTGTGTTTTTAATAAGGTTTTTGGAATACACTTTCAGGTATTAGTCATGAAATGAACATATTTTTCTAACGATCGGTATAAAAAATAAAACCGAAACAGGATATGCATGTGATGTGTTTAAATTTATTTGATGCAAGAAAATTTATAGCTCAGTCGTAAAACTAATACCAAAAGAGCAAATATATATATGTATACATATATACATATATATATATATACATATATATATATACATATATACATATATATATATATGTATTTATATATACACATCTGAATGTGTGTTAGTTATTCTTGTTATACTTGTGTTAGTGTTGTGTTGTTAGTGTTGTGTTAGTGTAGTGTGTGTTGTGTGTTAGTTATACTTGTGTTAGTTATTTCTTTTTTTTTTTTTAATTTTTAAAATCTTTTAAGAACATTTTGTGTCTAGATTGCCAGTGTGTGTGAGTAATTGACTAAAGCAAAATTTATCAAAAAAAGAAGAAAAAAAAAAAAAAACCGAAAGTAAATAAATAAATAAGTCAGATTTAAATATTTTGTTGCTCATAAAAAGATTTTAAATTTATTTAGTTAGAAAAAGACAATATGTTAGTGAATAAAAATAAAAAAACATAATTTTTAAAATTCGTAAAATTTTAAGATCAAACATTACGATTCCTAGGACAATGAGAATGATTTTCTATCGTCACACTACATGCCGACCTTACACGAAAATCCATAAATATGCGCGACAACTTACTCAAAGAAATAAAAGCGCATCCTATGTTGCTGATCAACAGCTAAGTGACGTTGAATGTGTGTTTTGGAAACTAAGAGAAGGATTGAATATTTTTCATGTATTGTTCAAAAGCCAACCCCGCCTTATGATTGGTTCAGTTTCGCTTTTCTTTTGCATGCGACTATAAGTAGCGCGACTATTTATCGAAAAGAGGGCTTAGAATGTCTTTTATTTGACTTAAGTCTCCACATAACTGAATTTTATTAATCTAAGCTTCAAATTTCCGATGTTTTCTTATGATTTTTAAAGCATTTCGTTGAAAATTTCAAGAGCGCCTTTTTCGATTTTGTAGCATAGTTTTCAATTAATACGTTGGCTGACGGAGTTGGAAGGAGTTGGAGGAATAAATTCTAAGACTGAAGTCTTAAAGCATTAGCATCTAAGGCTATCGGATTTATTTAAAACCCTACCGCACGACCATTGAGTTGGGGGACGGGTTCACTTGACTGCTCGCCCACAATGTCGAATATACGCTAGACGGACTTAAGAATATTTCAAATCAGAGTAAGTCATGTCGTCACATGTACAGAGATTTCTCAGTATCTCCCTTAAATTCGATTTATTTATTATACCGCCAGGATGTTTTTTATCCTGTAATATGCATCTGGATATTATCTACAAATCGAGCTTTCCGCATCATCCACAGCATGTGCTGATCGTTCAACCTTATTACGTGAATACATTTCAAAGTTTGACAAGCGAAGAGTAGGAAAGAAAGCAGAACAAATGTCATGTGACATAACCTCAAAAGGAGCCAACGAAAACAGACAATTAAGACGGATTACGTTTCCTTTTACAATCAACAAAACATATAACAGAGATCTTTACTGCGTTTTTAAGATTTCCAATTCCAATTATCTAAAAAATGCAAAACTTTCAGCAAAAAAAAAAAAAAAAATTAATAAAAAGTTTCAAATTTCAACCACTTGGAGAGCAGCAATGGAAGATGAAATCGTTTGCAAATCTTTTTCGATTTTATTCATCTCGCAAATGAAGTTTTGTGCCTGCGTTATCTCTTATAGTGCTTTAAACGTCAGGCTTGCTTAAAAGATGAACCGATTCATAAGTTCGCCCAAAAAAAAAAAAAAAAAAAAAATTTGAAAATTAGAAATCTGCTTGTTAAGGTTGTTGGTGTAGGAATAATTCCATTTGCTGTTTGGGTATTTTACATTAAGGACGTTACTTTTCGTGTAGGAACTGCGAAACGTATGCGTGCATATGTTAGATATTGAATACGTTGCGTTACGTTACGTTACGTTACAAATGAAGCTTTTAAATGGCGGAATTTTATTATACATGGAAACTTGTCATTGATTTTGGGTTCGGGAAGTATGTTCAACTTTCCCGAGAAGAGTGTCCATTCATGAGCATTATGTTTAATAATTATTGCGTTAAGTTTATAGGTATAAGTTGACATAAGACATATGATATTTAGGCAGTAACCATATTATAATTATCATTATTATCAAAAGCATTCCTGCAGTTCTTTCAAATAGCTTCAATAAAGTAGTTTCGAAACTTTCGAAATGCGTATGCAGGATGTCAAAGGATTCGGTCTGCACTGAATACAATTTTTTTTTTTTTTTTTTTGTTTTATTCGCACTTATGGTTAGTTCATGCAAAGGACAGAAGTTATTTAGTTTGTCAAGAGCGTTTTGCATCTAACTACAAACAGTTTCCAACGGCTTGCTCGGATTTTTCAAGTATTTTAAGTACGATTCTTAACTTTGATAGCAACTGAAATAGAAATTTATCCACATTATATATATACATATATATATATATATATATATATATATATATGTATATATGCAAGTAAGAATACACATAACACACATGCATGCGCGCGCGCACACATCTATTTTTACTATTACTTGAGCAGCAGGTTGCTCCTAAAAAAAAAGAAAACCCATTTGGAATAACTTAGAAAATAAATATATGTCTATATATATATATATATATATATATATACATACACACATACATACACGGATACATACATCTACATATGCACATATATTTTTGTGCATCTATCCCTTGCGTTACGCGATCTAATTGCTCCGTGTAAAACTTTACAACGAACTGTAAATTTCGTAAATTCTTCTGAAGCAAGAAGTTGTACGAGTTATTCAAAATAAATGAAATACGATCAGTATTTTGGAAAAAGCATTGAATCGTATTTCGTAATTTTACTTTCGATTTTAAAAACGGAAATTATAAAAACAACTTTTTTAATATTCGGGATTTTTAGAAATTTCTTTATACCATTTAAACCGCCTTTTTTTTCATTCCGTTTCGAAATCTTTTTTTTTGTCTTAGTTTTTTTTTTTTTTTTTTTTTTTTTTTTTTTTTTTTTTTTTTTTTTTTTTTTTTTTATATATATCTATATATGATATACTTTTTGTCGCAATTACGGCAATTCATCACTGCAGACAGCTTTACCTGCGGCCAATGATAGAAAGGTTTAAAGATTTCAATGAAAAAATTTCCCTTAGACAATGCGTTAGTTTACGTATTACGTATTAAAACTTTTCTGATTAATCTAATGACGAGTACTAGGATCCTTAAAAATAATTATTTGATTATTCTTAGAAGATTGATGTGTCATTGATGTGTGATATCATTGGATCATTGCTAGTGTCGTCTGCCTTACATAGGATTGTCAAAATATTCAATTAAAAAAAATTAAAAAAAAAACTTATTCTCTGTCTGCTTATTTGACTATTTTCATACTAAACGGGGGGAGGGGAAGGAGCGCAAGAAATTGTCTCATATAATGCAAATTTTCAGCATGGATATGCCATACGTGCATAGCGATTTTTTTCAACTAAAATATTTGGTGTTTGCAAAAATTTTGATCAGCGACTACCTATAACTAAAAATGATAAGGAAATGGGAAATACCACTGTACAAAGTGGTTCAATTCCTCTACATAAAATAACAGTTTGACATTTAATATTATTGCTTTATTTAGGGTACGCCGACGCTAATCATGGAGAGCTCAAAATTCTTCTTCTTCCAAACTCATTACTTTTATTGTTTATTTGAAGAGATGTGTAAAACATATTCGCGGGCTTATGGTGATGTTGCGCTAATATATCGCAATTGTGGGTTTTGGGTTGAACGCCTCCTGATTACCACTTGTTCAGATCGATGCAGCATAGTCTGCCAGGCAAGCGGGTCTGCAAAGTTAAGAAAGTACGAAAATTTGTGGGTGAGAGTGGATCGCTGCCAAACCAATATTAGTTCTTTCGACGTGATATCGCCATCTTGTCAAAAATATCGTAAAATGTTGTGGAAAATGATGGAAACTATTTTGATTAATATATATAACATATATATATATATGTATATATATATATATTTTACCGATTTTCCCCAATAAATGCGTTTTTCAACTGAGAAAGTGATAAAAATTTTTGAAAGCACCTAATAAGAAATATTTAGAGGAAGAGTTGGTCAGGAATAAAAAATGTAATCTAAATTCTAATCTGAAATACGGATCGAAATATGATTGGAAACGGAATTTTTTCAGTTAACAAAAGAAAACGACCTTCGAAATACCATCTACTGTTAGCTAAGGGCTGAGTGTATGTAAGTTTTTAAATATCTATGTAATAAATATATATAATACATTTATATATATATATATATATATATGTGTGTGTGTTTGTTTGTGCATAATTTCCTGGCTCAATGTTCATTTTATTATTATTATTTCATTTTTTTTTTTTTTTTTTGCCTCACTGCAATATCTGGTGACGCACTTAAAATGACTTTAGTTCATTTCTACTCTTTCCTATTATATGGTTAAACAAGATTGTGATGAATACTTATGTTGAACAAAAACGAATGCCGGCCACAAAAGATGAAGGCAGAGAACAGCGCACAAGGGAATGCACAACACTATTGTCTCTTCCAAGCAGAAGAGTAATCGCTTCAGTTCTTTTTTTCTGCTTTTTTTTTTTCTTTTTTTTTTGTGTGCTCCGTTTCTTTTAACAATGGAACAAGATTTCAGATAAGAAACATCGTCGACAACAAACTGAGATACTTGTAGGCGATAACAATCGGAAACATTAGTTCGTAGACGTGGCAGCGAGAGTCACTATTCTTTAAAGTGCTCCTTACATTTTTGTTCCTGCAGTGACAGTCAGGATTTCATTTTATTGCCCGATACAAAATAACTTTTAAAACTTTTACTAAAACAGAATTTACTTTTAATCAAAAGCAAAGACAAAGATTTACCTAAAAGAATAAAGAAAAAGGAAAAAGATGAAGAAAAAAGAAATGAACATGAATATATATATATATATATATATATATATGTATATATATGTGTATGAAATATGTGTGGTTATGTTTTCTTGGTATCCTTTTAAAGTTTATGGCAGACCAACAAGCAAAATGAGTGTATGTAAAAACAACTTTTATTACACTAAAAAAAAAAAACACACACACACACACGGACACACACGCAAACATAAAATAACTAGCATACGCATACTTCTTAGATGCATGAAAACAAATTGAAACTGTAGTTTGAATATTGGAAATGAACTTTGTCTCACACAAGCAAAGAAAAACATGCACACAAACATCTATATAAACTTATATATATATATATATATATATATATATATACATATATACGCAAATTAGTTCATTTTCTCTTTTTCTTTTTTTTTTATCTTTCTTGTCTTTTTTTGTCTTTTTTTTTTTTAGTCTCTTTTTTTCTTTGGCTCAGTGTGTTCTTTACTTTGACATTTTATCTATGTTTGCTTATGTCCGTAGCCCTGCGTATTCATGTTTTTGTTGTTAAAACACTTTTTATGAATATTTTATGTCCATTCAGTTCTTTTATTATAGACTTTAAATACCTACATATAAACATAAATATAATATACATATACATATATATATATATATATATATATATATATATATATATATATATCATATATAAATAATATCTATATTTATTCAGAATCATCTAAGGCTGAGGTTGCATTTTAATCAAATAGTTTTTCTTATATATACTTATCTACTTACGTCCGTACATATATTCGTACATTTATGCATATCATTTTGCCGTACATTCGTATAATACATAGATAGAATAACATGCATTTGCATTTGTAATTTCATACATATAGATATACGTAAATACATATACAATATATTAGAACTTAAGCACTTACACATATAGACAATTTATGCAAAAACTTATGGACAAAAATGAGGAGAAAAAAAGAGAAGAGGAAGAGGAAGAAGAAGAAGAAAAAAATCATGAATAAGTATTTCTCTTTCTCACTTTTCGCTTCTCTCGCTTTCTCTCTCTCTCTCTCTCTTTCTCTCTCTCTCTCTCTCTCTCTCTTCGAATCAACTTTGATTAATTGGCTTCTATCTAAGATCAAAGATCTAATTTGTATTTGATATGAAAACGTAGCCATGAGAATATAGAAATCATGTTTAATTAACCTATGTTTAAAGTGATGCTAGAACAAATATTTTTTTTTTGTTTTTTTGTTTTTTTTTCACAATTTACTTGGAAAACCTATTGCGTTATTGCATACCGGAGCAAATTAGTTTCTTTGCATACGTAAATGTATATAAAGGTAAATTATGCTTTTTGAAGCACATATGCCTTAACTTAAATTATTCGTTTCTTCGCAATTATTGCAGACCGATGTACGTGTATAATAAAATCATTTCAAAGAATTACATGAATTCCGATGAAAAGTTCATCATTATTCAGGCTATGATATTTTATCAGTGCTATCATAATTTATATGCGAGAACGAATGAAAGTCCATAATAAGGCGATTTCGGTATTTGGCATTTCCGATTGATCAAGAATTTCTTAAGATAATTGAGACAAGAGTAAGTATAAGACAAGATGCCTAATATGTATTGAGATAGAAGATATTGATGCTTGATTTATATTGACAGAGTCGTCTTATTAATGAGATTTCGTTTTCTTGAGTAAATCAAAGAAACAAAGAAAAAGCAACATTCTATTAAGTTGGCTGAGTGATTCACTGACTCGCTGACGTTTTGACGACTAGGGATGGCATTCTTGTAAAGTTCTTGTCGCCTATAAATTACTAAGTAAATAGTATGCAGACCAGGAAGGTATACAACACTTTATTCAATAACTTCGTAGAATGACATATAGACCACCACTATAAACGAAACCATACAATTTTTACTTATTGATAGAAGCAATCTTCAGACAAAATGCATCACAATTCTATGATATTGTGATGATTATTTTGCAAGTTACAGTTGTTTTAGCGATACGGTAATCACAGTGAGATAATAATTTCTTTAAAATTCCAAGGAAGACGCCACTAATGACTCTATTGTCGCTGCCTTTGTCACGCTAAATGCGAAATGCAGCTCGCTTAGTACATTTCCCTTATATAAGATCCATGTTGAGTCCTTAGTCGAAGAACAAGCCTGGTACAGAGAAATGAATTTTATTGATCGCAATTTTATACATCGGTGATGTAATCCACGCCATATTCTCTTACTAAAGGAGAATGAATGAAGGAAGCAAATTTGTTATCCTTATACTCGTTGTACTTCTCTATATCATAATTGATTTGGTTTTAATGTTAAACGCACCTTGAAGTTAAAAGTGATTCCGGCACAATAACTCTTTTATGGTAATCTTGCTTGACAGCAAAGACCGACGCGTACTAACAACTACATTGACTTACGTCTAATTCAATATTCAATTCAATGAACATCGTGTTTATGTTAATTGATTGAGAATCATTTTCTGAATTGATCTGATTGATTATCTGTCCCTCTGTTCCTCCATCTGTCTGTCTGTCTGTCTGTCTGTATTCTTTTCTAAAATGTTTCCAATGGGACTACTCTTCGAGCCCTTCCTATATTACACCTTATTTTGAAAAGTTAATATATGACTAACGCTTGGGTAGTGTAGAGTATTTAATGGTAGAGTGTCCACCTCTCTAGTGTACATCGCTTAAAAATTTAAGTCAATTTAGAATGAACTTAAGTAATAAGCATTAAAATTTTCCGTTTATTTTATCTTTAAACGTTTACTTGACTGTGGCAAGATATCTTTGTCCGGAGTGTGTCCGGACTGATTTCGATCGGTCGATAATCTATGTTCTTTAGACAAACATTGGGTGATAATCTTTACGTAAGTAAAGAAACAAAATGTACTAATAGTGTGTGTGTGTGTGTGTGTGAAAAATTTATCTACGAATGCACACACATTTTAATTTCTAGTCATTAAGGATCTCTCGATTTATTGCTACAAATTAGCTATAATTTTGAGAATAAACAAACAAACAAAACGCATATAAGAGACGTTAAGGAAAGAATGGCTGCAGACACTTGAAAATAATTTCATTGAATATTTATTTAAGGGACTGTCAACGCTATTTATTGTACGTAAAAAGACACGTTTTCCAAATTATTTATTCGATTCAGACTGACACAGCTCTCAATATCATATAACAGCCTGCCTCCTGCCTCATTCATTGCATTTTGGGGAGATTTTAGTTTTATTCTTAAAATATTTTTTTATTTTTTTATTTTTTTATTTCTTTTTTTTCTTTTTTTTTGTATTCCGTGTTTTTATACTTCTCTTTCGCTTTACTTTTACATTTTGACTTTCTTCTTGTTATTGTAAGAAGAAGAAGAAGAAGAAAAATAAAAATGAAAGAAAGAAATTTATGTGGCCAAGATTTGTTATTCAGATATGAAAGCATTTTAACAACCTATCCTATATGTAGCATATTTCCGTTAGCTTTCTTTCGTTTATATGCAAGCGGACTGTCTAAGCCAAAGAGTTATGATAAGTCTCTTACTGCGTTTATAATGTATTGCAGAACAAGCATATCATTATTTTTATTTATTTATTTATTTATTTATTTATTTATTTTTTTCGTTTAATTTTAGATAATTTTCTACTAATTTTCTACTCCTAAAGGCAAATAAAGTTAGTGAGTGTTACTCAGTGTATGGTATTATCCATTAAAAAAAAAAAAAAAAAAAAAAAACTAAAAATCTATTACGAATTTGGGTAAATGCTCTTAAGAGTTAAGTTTTTACTGCGATTAAAAAACGATATATCTCTTCTTGGTGTTAGCTCGATATCGATGCATCTTTTATATATATGTAGGTTTTCATGTATTCCCGTTAAGAGTGCAGGGTATCTGAAATTCTTATCTGAAAATCGTATCTACGTACACTTTTGCTCGCTCGTTTTGTATCATTTCGTTTATTAGATTTACATACCTCATCGTTTTCTCATCAGTCGTCTGCTTACGTTTCGATATGTACGTACCTATATGCAAACGTGTAAGTGTCGCTTTTCAATTCAGTTTTCAGTTTTCAGGTTTCTTTTTTTTTTTTTTTTTTTTTGTATTCATCGGCACATTTATGGATTTGGATGTCGAGATATTTGTGGAAAATGAAATCTTAAAGAATTCAATGGATTCGTATAAAATTTACAACAGGTGATGCCACAACTCTTGCAACCCGCACACATAAATGCATATGTATGATACAGGCACATACACGCATACATATAATAACAATATAGAAAATGCCTTTATTTTGACGACAACAAAACAACGAAACGGAAGTAAAAGAAACTGGTTCAGGTCGCACCTATGATACCTATCATATATATACAAAAAAAAAAAAAAAAAAAAAAAAAAAAAAAAAAAAAAAAAAAAACAAATTGTTTTCTCGTTAAGTAAATAAATTGCAAATTCAATAGTTTTGCCCAACTATTTGCTTAGTATAAGAATACTTCCTACTTAGAATATACAAAAAAAAATAAAATAAAAAATAAAAAAATAATAAAATTATAATAAAAACTTGCATAAAAAGCAGAATAAAAAAAAAAAAAAAAAAACAAAGATAAAACCTAATGAAAAAATAATATATATACACATATGTATAAAGTTTTGCAAAGATTTATTTACGATCAAGTTTTACAATTTTGGTTAATATATCGTTAAGACAGGACGAAATGTGCGACGTTCTGTTCAGATATTTGAAGAACAGAATCGATACGCTTGACGGATTAGAGAAAGCAAAGATTTATGACATTAATAGAGAACTAATAAATGAGGAAGAGATAGGAAAAGTCATAAAATAAAATAATAATAAAAATAATATAAAAAATCGCATGTAAAAAAGCAATTGGGAAAAAGTAATAAAAAAATGGAAACAAGAAAACTTTGTTAGTTGGATTGCATTTTTTGAAAATACCTAATATCTTGTTGTTTTTATTCGCTTTCGGATTTGGGTTAGTTGTGTCTTGTTGCTTAGCACAATTGTTGACCTGAAGCGTAGTGAGCTTACCTACCCAACTTTTTATACCTATCGTCGAAGGATGCGGGGATATATTCATTTTGTCAAAACGTTTGCACGGCCCGGAAGGAAGCATCACAGAGACCCCACAAAGTATATACATTCTTGATCAGCATCAAATTCTAAATCGATTTAAGCATGTCCGTCTGTCCGTCTGTGTAAAGTCTTTTGCAACGTTCCTCATGGCTATCGACTTTGACATGCAAGCTCTTGCACGCAGGTTGGTATTACAAATTGGCCAAATCGGTCAAAGGACACGCCCACCGCGCCACGTAAACAGAGAATATCTCTGTTTTTCAAAGGAAATGAAAAATAGGGTTTTTGCTCATTACTCATAAACTATAATAAATAAATTTACCAAAATTTGAATGCATGTTCTGTAGGCAATGTTGTAGTATTTGTGTGACTACGCCTACCCAATATTATAGTTTATCGAAATTTAATTATTTTTGCACTACCTTTATAATGCGCAAAAACAAGCTTCGAAACCCCTTCGAATTTAATATACACCTAAACATTTTCACCTATTCGTCTGTCCATCTGTCTGTTTGCAGTATTTGTTGTAAACATTCTCCCGCTAGCGAAAATGAAGATATCGTCGAAATATCTGCAAAAGAATTTGGAATCGACCTAAAATTTTGAAAGGACACACCGATAACGCCCACATGCCTATACGACAAAAACTTTTGTTTTGAAAGTAGAGAGCTGCGCTCACTCCATATTAGAGAACTGATTTTTTTTTTTTTTTTTTTTTGGTAAACGGTGATGGGTATAAAAGATTCGGTCCTGGCTGACCTTAATTTTCTTACTTGTTTAAATTTGAAAAGATTTGTTAATAAGTTTTAATTTATTTTTTGTTGTTTTTTTTTATAAATCGTATCGTACCCACTTACTGCCCGCTTTTATCTAGTCGTGCAAACTGGTTAAAAAAGGCAAAAGGCAGCCAGTGTAGACCTAAAAGAGTTTAGCCAGCTTATTTTATATTACGTATCTAACGTAACGTTGCTAACAGATAGACGACAAATATGTTAGCAATTTTTCAAAGATTAAACTATTAAATGCTAGTAAAATTTTACAAAATATTCGAATTGTTAGCTAAAAGGTTTTCTTTGCAAATTTCCCTCGAGTCAATAAAGAACTGGTACCATTATCTGCACTAAACGAAACACATCCTTACCTCTAAGGAGATGTTTTTCTTCTTTTTTTTTTTTTTCGTTTTTTCGTTAAATAAAAGATTTTTTTATAAATTTTCTCCCATAATATAAAAATTTAATGAATTTACACGGATTTATCATGTATGAGGGAAGTCGAGTAAATGAGCTCAACGGGAGTCAATCGATGATATGCTTTACGATCGGGAAACGTTTCCGTCTATAGGCAAGTGTGTAAGTGAAAGCATTATATTTTTATTAAGGATTGATTACTGCCGATGATTGGTCGAATAAAAAGGCATGGCAGAGTCTTAATCGCAAGTAAGTAAGAAGAAGCGATTCATACTAAAGTAAAAATCATCTCGATTTTAATTAATTGCATGCGTCTGAGTGATCATTTGCGGCCCGGGCGGCAAAGGATCTTGAGTAACAACTCAGCGGTTGTGGATTCAAATCTCAGGTGCGATAGACTTTTCAATGAGGCCGATGAGGCCGATAGTTGCTAATGCTTTCAAGGCTTTAACCATAGAATTTATTTATCTTGGTAAAGTAATAATAAATAATAGTAACGGCAATAGTAATAATTAATTAATTGCGATAAAGCTCTGATCATAAATATATAATTAAATAGCAATTTCAAGAATTTTGCAAATAATTTGATACTAGTTTCACACTCTGAACCGTATCGTACTACTACAAATAACAATACGAAATTAGTCTTTCTTCGTATTGTAGTCTTCGTTGGTTACAGGCGTCATAACGAAGCGAATCAATGCACTTTGCGGGTAGTGTGTCTTTAAAAATAGAAAAGAAGGGAAGAAAATTTAAAAAGAAGAAAACTGCTGGATATTAAAACCATTTTTATGTTAATAATTTACATATACTAAAACTAAATGGACCTTGAGCTCTTTGATAAATGGCATTTGATGCTGGCTGCGACTGTTGAAAGCATTAAAATTAAGTGTATTAGAAATATGATGTGTTTTAAGTAATAAATTATTTTGTAAGCATACGGAGGCGGCGTAGGTAGGCATTCACTTTGCGTAAGCATTCAATGCAATAACAACGATAACAACAACAACAACAACTAATATGTATTAACAACATGAATGAGGATGGAAAGCAATGCCGATCCGAAGGAGAGAATGTTCATAAAACAGAACAATAGCGTCGCTTAATGAACGACAACGTTATCAAATAGTTATTTATTTTTACATATTCATATACATTTCTATCTATTAATACATATGTCTTTCAGTTTAGGATGACGACCATGAGGAGATTCAAAATTATTAGATATGACCTGAAAACGTAAATGTTTAGCTATTATAGTGAATTTATTTATATCAAAGAGATTTTGTGCTAAGTTATTTAGTCTATGGGGCCGTACAATTGATGAAGATCTCTTTTATACACATACAAATTCCTATATGTTTGCATATAAAACTATTAACAGCTTAAAGAAAATTTAAAGGTGTTTATGAAAGCAAGAAAATATTTTGAAAATATTTTTATGAAGAAATCGACAACCGAGTTGTGAAACTTCAATGTAAATAAATTTACTAAATACATTATGTTGAGTTTTAATTTTAATTCTTCAACTACTCCGCTTGGGCATAAATTCGCCGTGAAGGAAATAGAAATTTTAAAGAACTTAAACATCCTTCTAACTCTTTGCAATAACTATTGATTGAAATCAGAAGCGAGGGATCGATCAGAGCGAAGATCTCGAAGCCAACACAAATTCAATCTTGTAAAGTGCTGTTAACGCACACTACCGTACTATATAGTTGTGAGAGTTCACGACGCATTTTGAAAAAATCAAGTAAATAAATAAAAATTCCGCACTTAAATTATAAATTATTTTCTTCAATTTATTTACGAGAGTCTCACTCAATATATTGGAACAAATCTTTTACATACATCTATATATTTATTAGGGAATTTCAAAAAAAATTTCTGTAACAATTATTATTACATACATCTAAATTCACATATATATTGCAAAGCTTTCGCATAGGCTCCATTTTATTTTCCATACTCCACCAGCTTGATCGTACTATTAAATTACGTTAATACTCAGCTGATTGATTGACTTAGAGCCAGGTAAGATTTTTTGAAAGTATTGATTTAAAGAAAAAATGGTGGGTAAAGGCGCGCAATTAAATACCCTACATCACTTTTTTTTGCACTTGCAGTTGTTCATATAATGGCTTTTCAAAATAAAGCTTTGTATGCTAAGTGGTCGAAAAAGTGGTACGATCCGGACCATTTTCAAGAGCAGTCGCGCTTGGGTCAAAACACGTCGGTTTACCTAATTTTATCAATGTACATAAAAAAATTGCGATTTGCAGGGTGAACATAAAGAGATGGACAGATGGACAAACGGACCGATAAGCTTCTAGAAAGTGATTCTACATCGATCGATAAAAAATAAAAGGCCTCTTAACCCTTTTTGGGCGCTGTATCAAGTCAGTGTTCGAGGGTTCAAACGTCAAATGCGGTTGAGTTTTCTTTGATCGTGGCTATAATAAGTGCTTAGTCGGTAAAGACATAACGCTTATCGAATAGGTTCACGGTCACCACCTCTCTATCTCTTTCTCCTCTTTTTTCTGTTCATCACCGTATTACACCGAATAGGGGATAAACGCTTGAGCGATTCGCCATATCAAAAAAAGAGGGATACATATATACCCTTGTACCACAAGAGGTGTAGGGTATAAAAATGGCGTCGATTATAGTGCAAATAAAATTTTGCTGCTATTAATAATTAAACTTTGCATTGACTATGAATTTCTGACGAGCATTAATTTGAATGGTTGAGTTAACTTTTCATTTTTCGTTAGTGTACACCACTTGTTATGGTTGCGGCAAATGTGACCGGAAAAGGATTTTAGGAATTCTTTTATGAATTCTTATATTTAGATGAGTGTCAAAAACAAATTGTTAAGCTTGTTATCAAATCGGAAACGAGGAGTTTCTTGGTTGCTGGCGGAGCGCTCTTTGTCAGTTAAACGCCTGCATTGAGTCAGGCATGAATGCGATCATTAACCAACTGTGTTCATGGCACATGTAATGTTCGATTGAAAGGAACGAAAAGATTGTAATTATTTTTATCCAGATGGCGTTAGCTTAAAAAAGTTTTTAAACAATTATTGCAAGTAATTCTTACGAACAAAAAAAAAAATGCGATCAAATTTAAGAAGAAAATTAACCATGACTTACTTTAGTTAGTTTAGCAGAGTGTAAGATATAACGAAAATTAAAAAAGCTTTACTACGTTTACTTGTAAAAAGCGGTCATAAGATGATAAGTAAAACTTAAAAGAGCAAATATGTTTTTTTTTTTTTTTTTATATTATTATTACGATCGATTGTTCGCGTGGTTGTTGCTCGTGTTAAAATTATGCCACGGACCCTTTAGTCACGTATTTTCGCATATAATAAAAGAATTTATCAAAAGTTTACAAGCGTATGAACACACACACACACACACACACACAGAGAGAGAGAGAGAGAGAAAGAGAAGGGGAGAATTCATGCATACATCTATCCAACTTCTTGAAGCAATGGACGTGACAATGAATCCCAGAGTTACAGAAATAAATTTAAACAAATTGTCGAAAAATCCCAATATATGTGAGAAAATTCTTATATGTATATGTTTTAGGTATTATTTATTTTGCATTATGTCCTAATGCATTTATATAAAAATATTCGCGTATATATAAAATATACTATAAGTATGTTAATCTTACACTTACATATGCTTGGTTATAAACGAACGCATATGTGCGTATCCCCAAGGCTGCATTTACTTATATATATATATATATATATATATATATATATATATATAACCATATGTGTGCATATCGTGCAATAACATATTTGATAACAAATCGTAAAATCGTTCGTTCTAAGCTCCGAAATTGCATATGCTTATGAGTAAACATCCATCTATAGATGCGTATATATGGATATGGATATGGGGATATATAGTGTTCGCTAAATCCCTACCAGTTTGTCTCTCATATTCACTTATAAGTGCATTCCATATATTTTCGCATATTAGGTTTATCTACAAATCTAGTTTTATATATATATTTTAAAATACATTAAATAAACAAATTTAGGCAATAACAGCGGCACACACGAACTCTATATGTAGCTTCGTCCAACACGTCAGAACCATGCAAATATCATTTTTCATTTTTGATTTTTCATCTATTTTCGTTTTTGATTTAATAAATTTTGTTAAAGTATAACGAATGACATAAAAAAAAACATGTTTTTTTTTTTTTTTTTTTTCTTTTTATGCTCTTTTTGACTTTTCAAATTTTTGTTGAAAATAATTCAAGTATGAATTCAATGCTAAAACGAGTGAAACTAAATAAATCTTAATTGAAACGCTATATATTGGATGCAGAGAAAATTGGCGTCGGTGCGATAAAAAAAAAAAACAACATTTTTCATTTCATTTCGAAAAAACACGAACTATCGTAACCGTTCTCGTTAAACATTAAACCTTTTCGTTTCCAATTTATGCAAAATATGCATTAGTGGTCTTCATCAATTTATTTAAGGTAATCGCGTTCTTCTCTAAATTGAAATTTCACTTGCCCAGGATAGTTCGGATAGTTCGTTTTGTTGTTGTTAATCTTAATTCATTTTACGTTAGATCAGGAATCTATTTCTTCCGATTAAATGAATTATAATGAATAATAAGTGAAAACATTATGGATGACGGAAACCAACCATTAAGTGCCCTACACAAGTTTGCTTAATACAATTCATTCATCTAAGGAGCTTTCGAATAAAGGCATTACAGGGAAAGTGATTTAGAAAGTGGTTCGATGTGAGCCATCATATCTCAATTGGGCCAAAAAACGTCGGTGTAGAACATTTCATCAAAATATCTCAAAAACTGTGAGCTTTGGGTGGAACACAAGAATATATGGGGATTCAGGAAATGAATGATTCCGAAAATGATTCTCAATCGATCGATATAATAAAAATTTGAGGCTTGAGGATTCTTGGATGTAAACATGTATGCAAGATAGACAGAGCCGACGAGTGGCACGGCTCACCATCCATAGTTCAAAATTAAACAAATAAGAAAATAAATTCCGGTCGCGACCAAATTTTTTATACCCGCCACTGTTGTCATCAAAAATATAAACGAAGTAGAAGAACAAAATTTTCATATGCTCTTTAATATGGAGTGGACGCAGCTCATTTCTCTCTATTTTCACGACGAAAGTTTTTGTCGTACAGACATGTGGGCGTTATAGGCGAGTCCCTTGAAAAGTTTAGGTCAAGTCGAAATTCTTTTGCAAATTCTTCGGCGATATCTTCATTTTCGCTAGCGGGAGAATGTTTACAACAAATACTGCAAACAGACAGATGGACAGACGAATAGGTGAAAATGTTTAGGTGCATATTAAATTCGAATGGGTTTTGAAGTTTATTTCTGCGCATTATAAAGGTATTGAAAAATTAATTAAATTTTGATAAACTATAATATTGGGTAGGCGTAGTTACTTTTTTTCGATTCTTGTTACAGCATCGCCCTTAGAATATGCATTCAAATTTTTTTACAGTTATTTATTATAGTTTGCGAGTAATGAGCAAAAAACGAATGTTTTATTTCCTTTGAAAAACTTTTACGTACACCTGTGGGCATGTCCTTCGACCGTTTTGACCCATTTCCAATACCACGCTGCGTGTAAGAACTTTTAATATTTCTGCCAAATTTGAAGTCGATAGCTTCATTTTTGTGGCCAGGAAAATATTTACAACAGACGGACAGATGGATATGCTTAAATCGATTCAGTGTTTGATGCTGATCAACAACATATATATATTAAGTGGTGTCTGCAGCTTCCTTCTGGGCGTTACAAACGTTTTGACAAAATGAATATACCTCACCTCTTTCAGTGATGGGTATGAAAACAAACAAATATATATATATTAGAGGGACCCATAACTAATCAATTATTTTCGCAAGATACCATTTCTCATTATTCCTGCGGCAACCAGACAAGTGTAAGCTTAGTTTTTTTTTGGTGTTATTCTTCAACCAGTTTGTTAGTAATTTATTCCCAACAATTTAAACCTTTTTTGTAGCGCCGGTAATAAAATGGCGGAGTTTGTACCTTCTGAGAGCCATATTCGTAATTGTGTACTTTTCCATTTGAACACCGATTTAAGTGCCACGGAAACAACAAGCAAAAAATATGACATATATGGAGATGTGTTGAAGGTCAACAAGTGGTTCTGAACGTTTGTTCAGAAGATTTGCTGCAAGTGATTATGACCTTTCAGATAAGCATCGAACTGGACGCCCAGGTCAATTCCATAACGACGCCTTAAAATCTCTAGTGGAGTCCGATCCAAGGTTATCTATACAGGAACTATCAAGAAGCCTTCAGTTTACTTGGCTACCACCGTACAACGGCATTTCAAAGAAATTGGCAAGGTACATACACAAGATAAATGGATTCCACACCTGCTGTCTGAGGCCAAGAAAGATCTTCGGCGAACAATTTGTAATTCCACGCTCACCAGACTAAGCAGAGATCGATTTTTGTCTAGGATCGTAACTGGAGATGAAAAATGGATCCTTTATGATAACATAAAGCGATCGAAACAATGGTTGTCTGCAAACGGGAGACCTCTTCCAACCCCTAAATCAACCCTATCCCTGAGAAAGGTGTTATTGTGTATTTGATGGGATTGCTCCGGTATAGTGCATTACGAATTATTGAAAGCTGGGGAGACAGTTGCTGCTGACCCAATTACAGCGGTTACAGTCCGCACTCATAGAAAAAAGACCAGCTTTAGTGAACAGAAAAGGTGTGATACTCCAACAAGATAATGCCCGTCCTCATGAAGCGAAGATTACTCAAGAAAAAATTAAGCAGTTAGGCTGGGAACTTCTACCGCACCCTGCATACTCTCCAGACCTACCACCGTTGGACTACCATCTGTTCAGGTCACTGGAGCATTCGTTACGAAATAAAAATTTTAATTTCTTATCCGATGTCCAAACGCACCTCGAGTTATGTTTTAAGTCACGCCCACCCCACCTTTTCAAGAGGGGGGTTGAACTTTTGCAGGAACGATGGCAACAAGTCATCGCAAACGACGGCGATTACATAAACGATTAAAAAATAAAAATGTCGCTTCAAAAAAACATTTTGTCTATGAATGCAAAATAATTGATTACTTATGGGTCCCTCTAATATATAGACAGTCATCCCCCACTTAACACGATCATTTCGTAACGTGCCGTATCGAAAACATGGTATAAAAAACTTTTACGTTTATTTATCTGAACTAAAACATTATATAGGATAATGTACTTCAAACTTGGAGATAATACAAAAAAAAAAAAAAAAAAAAAAACGTGTGCTGTTCTGTATCGAAATCTTATATGTATTTCATCGAGATCGCGTTATAATGTAAATCAATACAATAGATACGTACCGCGTTGTAATCGAAACCCAACCTTAAGTTGTAAAAATTATTTCACTTTTGTTATTGTTTTAAAATTCACTATAAACATACAAACAGATGAAAATGTCAGTTAAGTTTTTATAAAAATAAAAAAAATATTAAATTCAAAATTATGATGAAAGTCAAAAGTATATTCTCACACGCAGATTCGATATTTTGAAATAGTGTTTGCAAATTTTGTATGACGTTATGGCGTAAATTTGCTTTCTACGCACCGTGTTAAACGGGAGATGACCCGCTGTAATTTAATGAAGGTAAGTAAAGTAACGTATAAGTTTTCGACAAATTTTCAAAATAAAATTTGAATTTTTTTTATCGTCCTTTACTAAGCGTTTAGTAACTGTTTAGTAATTTAACGTGAACTTATTATTTATTTGAAAAATTTCATCAAAAATTATTTTCTATTTCCTCTCTTGTTTGAGTGAAACAAAATAAAGCAAAAAATGTCTCGACAAAGTAAAAATGATATAAATCTTATTTTGTATAAACGTTATAGATATTTTTCTATCAACAGTATATAAACTATGTGTAACTTTAAGCACACGATTGCATCATTATTTATTCACCCCACTGTTGGTTGTTTTTATTTGATCGAAACAGTGTGAACTGATTCTAGCTAAAAGTTGTTAAATTATTGTACATTCATATAGGTGCATGCATGCATACATACATATGCATATATGTATATTAGATACAAACATCATAACTGATATTGAATAAAATCAATATATATATATATATATATATATATATATATATATATATATTGAAACCTTTCAAATAGAAAATTCAAATTTTGTTTTTAACGGATTCAATGATTCAATGATTCCAGATTTTATCTATTCAAACGTTTAGAAGAACAACATAAAGCACATATTGAATCCCAGTCTGGTTACATATACAGAGTTTATTTATTCACGCACATATACACACACATATCATATGCACTCATACAGAATTTTATTAAAGCATAATAACATAGAAAATTCAATATTACATATATTACATACACAATTACATATAAATATGCACACAATTTATGTAATTTTGCGATATTAGCAATCGACGAAAACTTTGCAAATTATTATTAATTCCCGAGAATCGTAATATTGTTTAAAAGAGATTATCTTTATATTACAATTATCCTTAGTTTAGCATACAGTTATTTGCCATAACTGCCATTATTAGCATCTTCTTGTTCTTCTGCTTCTTCTTCTTCTTCTTCTTCTTAAAGTACAACAAAGCGACAACGTTAATTTGTTTTTGCATTCTCTTCGCCTTGACAAACTTATAATTGAACGACCGAAGAATAAGTTGCATTCGCGACCGCTAACGCATTGACAAACGTTCTCATTTAATATTTGCAAGGCAAACACTCACCCCCCCCCTCGCCCCTTTCAACATACTAATACGTACGATATACAAGAGTATATGGATATCTTTTACCCTTAAGTGTTGGGAGATATCCAATGTATTGTTTCCATGTGCCACATTATCTTACGAACACTATTTCGTTTAATTTTAAAAATATGATCTCATTAAATAACAACTAAGAAAATTATATTCGATCGTGATCGAATCTTTTATACCCATCACCATTATCCTAAAAAAAGACAAAAAAAACGTAAAAGAAATAAATTTTCATCCTCTATAATATGGAGTAGGCGGGGCTGATTTTTTCACTTTTCAAAATAAATACATGTATGCACGTATATGTATTTCTATTTTCCGTATCTCTGCTTTTTGGAAATGTTAAAGTTCGAATTGTTAAATTTCATCATCACAATGCATGTAAATTGACATAAAAGTTTCTGTCCAACCACTAAGAATAACTCCGACAGTCAATTGTCGTTGTTACACTACGCATGCAAATAACGGTTACTTACAGTATTTTACACTGTAATGGGCTTATAGTCAATCGATACACTGCCGGCAATCCGAATAGGGAATGAGGGAATACCCGAGCTTTGACTTTTAATGCAATCCCCCGACAATATTTTGGAAAAACAACTCGCAAAAACTTATCAATCATAAATTAGAAACTCGCGATCCATTATTAATCTACATAATAATAACACAAACTGAAAAAAAAAAAAAAACAAGTAAGAAAATGAAATTCGGTCGGGACCGAATCTTTTATACCCATCATCGTTCACCTAAAAAAAGACAAAAGAAGTAAAAGAACAAAATTCTCATATGCAGTTGATTTCTTCTTTTTTCAAAATAAAAGTTTTTTTCGTACAGCCATGTGGGCGGTATAGGCGTGTCCTTTGAGAAGTTAAGGTCAATTCCAAATTCTTTTGCAAATTTTTAGGCGATATTTTTATTTTCGCTAACAGGAGAATGTTTACCACAAATACCACATAGTTGACCAGGCGGACAGATGGACATGCTTAGGTGCGTTCGAAATTTGTAACTGGCCAAGAATTTAAATACTCTATCAAGTTTTTGAAGCTTCTTTCTGCGCTTTAAAAAGGTATTGAAGAAAGAGAGTACATTTACAGTACAGTATTATAATGAATTCCGTCGGTCCATTTTTTCAATTTTTGTACATTTACTACAGCATCGCCCATAGAATGTGCGTTGAAATTTTTGTACATTTATTTGCTATAATATATGAGTAATGAGCAAAAAAACAATTTTGTATTCGTTTTGAAAAATAGAGGTGTTCTCATTTTACGTGATGCTGTGGGCGTGTCCTCTGACCGGTTTTGCCAATTTTCAATACCAACTTGCGTGCAAGAACTTCCACTGTTCCTATCAAACATGAAGATGATAGCTTGGTTTTTGCGGCCAGGAGAATGTTTACAACAGATGAACAGACGGACATACTTAAATCGATTTAGAATTTAATGTTGATCAACAATATGTATACCTTGTGCGATCTCTTCTTGCGAACGTTTTGACAAAATGAATATACCCCTCATCCCTCGGTGAGGGTTATAAAAAATTATATAAAATTAATTTGCAGAATAAGTAAGAATATCGTATGCGATTATAACCCAGTCCTTTGCATCTGTCACCTGTATTTAAAAAAAAAAAAAAACTAAATTTCTACGTTCTATAATGTTCTAGGTGACCGTATACTATCTTTTCCCTCCGCAATTATTAGAACGTTGTACTCGGTTGATGCCTGTCTTTGCATACTCTATAGCTAGTAAGGCCCTACACTAAGAACTTAATAGAAATGACAAAGAGTCCTATAATTCTTCTTTGTGTTTTTTTTTCTAATAGGACCAATCATTCGAGGGATGTCTCCGCAATACTAGCGCAATACCGTAACCACGAAAAAGAAATAAGGAAAGAGAAAGACACGGGAAGCTGATCGCCGCGGGCTAGTGGTATCGGTAAGTATTCTTACCGATGACTACCGATCGAGCTCCCACTGCAGCTATAACCAAAATAAATTTCACCGCATTTGAGATTTTTTTTTGAATTAATTTATGACTCAGGTGATGTCTTCTGCTCGGGTGATAAGGTGACCGTTGGAAACAAGTGAGAAAGAGGGAAAACAGTAGCCCCAGCCTGGTGGATGCATGCACGGGTACCGGTACCGGCTGAGTACTCACTATAAGTACGACCGAACTAAATTCTCCAGTTTTGAGATTTGAAACCACGAACACAGACTTGGTGATTGCGATTCTTACCTACTCGGCTACTCGGCTACTCATGCGGATAGAAGAGATTTGAGACTTGAATCCGCGAACACAAACGATGAAGCGATTTTTAACTACTTCGCTCCTCATACAGAAGACAAGGATATATCGATCGAAAGGGTGAGCCGATCTGCTTCATATTGACTATTGTCAAGTGCTACTCTTTCGTTCAATTTCCATCGTAACATAGTGAAAATTACATCTTGTGGATTAATTTTGTCAGAACAAGCGTTCGTGGGAGGAGTTCGCTGAGTGATTCTATTTAAATATTTCGTATTTTTCCTATATAATAGAACTCGAAAATATTATCTTTTATCGAATTATGTTGAAAAATGTTAAAAATGAAAAGTTGTTTACCAGAATAAAGTATGAAATGGACATCGGCCGGAAACATGAGCTTATCCAATGACTCATTTCGCACTTGAGCCGAAACATCAAATAGGGTCTTATATGTGAAGAGAGAGAGAGAGAGAGAGAGAGAGAGAGAGAGAGAGATGTGGCGGGCAGACTAGCTTTCCGAAGAAAGGCGAATCTATCGCAAGTCTTTCAAATTGTTTCATACATCGCTTACCTCTCAAATTGTTTAAGGGACAGACAACAATAAATAAATTAAATTGAATTAATTCGAAAGCATTCTTGTAATGATTTTTTACGCACATGGAAAGGTGAATCTATCTCAAGTCATTCAAATTGTTTCATATATCGCTTACCTTCCAAATTGCTTAAACTAACGGCAACAACAAATAAATTAAATTAAATTAATTTGAAAGCATTCTTGCAAAAATTTTTTACGCACTTAAATGATAATTAATTTAATTAAAGAGCCCACTACTGCATGCGCATTTGCTCGTGAAGATATTGTTTAAGTATGTCTTACATATATATATATACACACACACACACATATACATTCCGATAACTTGATGAATTCATTTAAAATAAAAAAAAATCGCAAAAATGTTTCGAAAGAAATTTTTCATAAATTTTATCGATTCGAAAATTGTTTGCAATCCCTGATGAATATAGGCGATGAATGTTAAAGCTACGGGCATCAGTTCAAAAACAAAAAACCATATAAGTTTTTTAGCAAAACCTTGACAAGCTACGTTGACATTCTACGTACGTACGTACGTAGACAAACTAAACATTTCGCAATAGAATCCGTTCGTTATTATTGCAAAGATGAAAACGCAAACTTAAAATCTTGCGGCGTTCACTACCTCAAACCAGCACAGATAACAATTCTATAATAGTTTACTGATTGTAAGCGTAGTCGATGATTGCTCGGAATTTCTTTACATTTGGCCTGTAAAGATCGTCAACGAGTCTGTGTATTAGGTTTTAACTTAAAAGCTGATTCAGTCATAAAGTCATAAATGTCCAGGCAATTATTCTCTCTTCCTCTACTAAAGCTTCAAAAGGCTATAGCAAGCTTTGACCGGCTCCCATATAGGGAGAAATATGATTTCATCATTTCATTTATGGTCAACAAGTTGGACTGCAAGCAATACCCAATCAAAGTGAAGTTTTTCAAATTGTTTATTGAGAAAGCCATCATTTCCCGTCCATTCATTTTCAAGAACTCGCTAAAAATTGAGAGAGCGTGCTTGGAAAACGTCGATGCATTCACCGTGAAACACGGATTGTGCCCTGCCCGTCTACGACTACCTTTAGTTTCGCTCATTCCAGCGATTCCTTAATGTAACGATTTAAATATTGTTTGCTTCAAAGTTTGTGAAGATAATTGGGCTTTAGTTTTTCGCTCAGAAATTCTAGGAGCTCTACAGTGCTGACGTAACAGTTTTAGTAGAAAAATTAAAAAAAAAACACTTCCGATCAATACGATGGATATATAGTGCACATAATGAAGTTCGTACAAAATAAAAAAAAAAATAATTAAATGCCATGAAGTTTTTCTTTTACCTGAACGTATGCTTAATGCAAAAGATATCGCAAAAAATCGCAAATTACTCAATTTTTCTAATAAACGGACTTGGATGACTCGTATTCGAAATATTGTTGTTATTATTAATTTAGCTAGACTAGCCAATGTCTTAAAAGCTGTCGGCTAAGATTTGAACACACGACGAGTAAGTTGTCGAGTAATCGAGACTCTTTGCCTACTCGGTCAATCAAGCGGATTTGTCTTCAAAATAAATAATTTATATGCTATCGCCGAGTTACATATCAATTCGATATTAACACATATATATATAACACATATATATATACAATTTATATAATAATTTCTAATGAGGAATTTATTAAAGCTAAGCGATGACTATCGTTCGATATTTTTAAAGCGCTTTAAAACTTTCCCATTTTTTTCTAATATATTCTCTCGTTTGTCCGCATATGCATGTATTTGTATAACAAATTTTTTACCCGTTCAAATCTAAATGCTTGGTATTCCAATTTATGAATGCCTTTCTTGTTGATAAGGCATTCTTTTCCCCTTTTTATTATTATTAATATGATTTCGGTATAGATGAGTGTGCGTATGATAATATAAAATAAAAGAACGCTCTCTTTCCCTTATAACAAATTTCTTATACACACACACACACACACACACACACACACAAAACTGGAAAAAAGAAAAGAAATTTTTTTTTTTTTTTTTTTTTTTGATATTAATGTTAAATAAATCGGAACATTTATAGCAAAATTTTTTAACAACTCTTTGATTTATCGCCACTTTCGTCGCGTAAGATCATAAAATCAGTTGAGATCCAGTTCTTCGAATTTCGTCTGAAAGGAGTAAAAGCTTCAAATACTGCATAATGCTCCCGATTCAATTAGAACTGAACAGAATATCGCCGATAATTTCCAAAATTTACATTTCATCCACTGTTCTCGAGCGAAATGCACAGCTTTGCGACAAGACTGCATTATGTTTTTCTAATCAAATGGCAAACTTAACTACCGTCGACTTGCACTTTCAACAGAACGAAAGGTTAGATTTACTGAAAGCAACGTTCAATTATTTGCAAAAATGTTGCCAGCGATATGACAAATTTAATATACTTTCATTCTTCGGCAATAATGGTAAATGTAAAAATATTATTTTTTGCGATGTAAACTTCTGATAAAAGCGTAACTAAATTGACCTTCTTGTACGAGCGTTGTATGGATGCCTGTAGCCTTAAATATGTATATATATATATATATATATATATATGTATATGTTGTGTGTATGTGTATGATTAGATAAACGAAATCCGAAACGGAATGAAAGTGTTTGAAAATAGCCACGTGACCGGAAAATTTTAGATCTACTAACTCCATAATATTTTACTATTGATAAAATTAAATATTAGCGAACAATTTCAATAAATCTTTTTTTTTTTTTTTTTGCTTTCGCTAAAGCGGCTGTTTTTTTTTTTTTTAGACCTAAACTAGCATAAGGCAGGAAAGCTAAAACAACAATAAAAATAAAAATAACAATTCTTAATGGGGTAGATTTTGCTGTGTTTTTTTTTTTTTTGTTTTATTTTTTTCTTACTTTCAGTTATTTATTTATTTGTTAGCAAAATTTTCATACAAAAGTAACGAAGGCAATAAAATGCTCGTTTATCTGTAAAATTGAATTTTTCGGCAAAATTTAAATGTATTGGCGTTTATTGCGCAGAGGGTGAGACTTTTCACCAAAGTTATTATTTGCAGTTCTAAAATAAATTGCCTGCGATAAAAACAGTAAATTGAAACTAAAAGTTTTTTTGCTCTTTTTGTACGTACCACCAAAGAATGCGGGGTATATTCAGTTTATCGAAACGTTTGCAATGCCCAGAAGAAAGCATCACAGAGACACCATAGCGTATATATATATATATATTTTCGATCAGCATCGAATTCTAAATTGGTTTTAGCATGTCCATTTGTCCGTCTGTCCGTCTGTCCGCCTGTGCAATGCCTGTTGTAAACATTCTCCTAGCCGCATAAATGAAGCTATCGGCTTCAAGTGTAGTAAAAAACTTTGGAAGTTCTCGCACGCAACTTGGTACTGAAAATGGGCCAATGGGCGCCTGCTCAACTGTATGGTATCTGTGATAAACATTCTCTCGTTAGCGAAAGTCAACGTATCGCCTACAAATTTGCAAACGAATGTGGAAGTGACGTAAACTTTTCGAGAAACACGCCAATAATGCCCAGACGTCTGTGCGACGAAAACTTTTATTTTGAAAACCGAAAAAATAACCCGCCCCGGCTCCATATTATAGAGCGTGAAAATTAGTTCTATTATGTTGGGCATAACAAATTCGGTCGTGACCGAATATAATTTTCTTATTTGTTTTTGTTATTATAGAGCAAACTTTGTATAAATTTTTGCAATTATCCCGTTGGGATCAGGATTTTGAAGCTGTTGTTCCTCTATGTTTAAATAATTTCTTTCATTCACTTTCCTAGAGGGTTTTAAAGAACCGTGAACTCTTATTTGACTCGCTCTCAGTTTGAAATCCATCCAACTTTCTTATTCTGAAACACTGTTACATGAACATAATCAATTTCTGACGTTATCTGTTATCTGTTATCTGCCTCAGAGAAGTTAGAAGTCATATAGTACGTATAGGACATTAAGCTGTTATATCGCAATAAGCATCAATTAGATCCTGATTGCTCGGATTAATCCGACATCTGCTTAAGGCAGAGTTCAAAGTTTCAAAAGAAAAAAAAAAGAAAAATAAATCTTTCATGTAATAAGCATTTTGCTTTATATTCTAGAAAATGTAAAGCATCTATTAAGACAATAAACAAAAAATTTGTTTTCTGATCCTTGTTGCTTGTATGCAACAAGCAACGTTTCATTCGTAATCATTCGAGTAATTGTCGATAGGACAATGTTGAAAGTTCCACACACCTCGAGCCGAATTGGGCCCACTTTTTATTATACCGATCGATTCAGAATCAAAATCTGAATTGATCTAAGCCTGTCTGTCCGTCTAGGGTCTGCCCATGTAAATTTGTGTTCAAGCTACAGGTCGCAAGTTTTCAGATATTTTGATGAAATTTCGTACAGTGACGTGTTTTGATCCAAGGACGAACGCTATTGAAAATGGCTCGGATTGGTCCACTTTTTCGATCACTCCCCAGATAACGTCCTATTCAGGAAGGAATTGCAATTTTCAAAATTTCTCGGCAAAAGTGGCTGCGTAGTAGTATATCGGCATTCTAAATTGGTACGAAAACTTTGAACTGGTTGGGGCCAATTTTTGAACCCCCTCTCATATACCGAAAACTGGAGTTCGTACAACAAAAAGGTATAATTTTCAAGGTTTCACGATGAAAATTATATCACAATAGTAATTTAATATGGACCTCGGATGGATCTCGGTCTACGATTTAAATTCTCCCCGACGTAGCGATTAAACCCATACTACATTAGGTTGCATGGTGGGCCCGCTTACCCATAAATACCCACATGAAAAATATGCCTTTGTACAGAAACCAGATATAATTTTTGTTTTCTATAATAAAACTAAGAATTGTATTGGAGCATTTGGGTGTAGGGTATTTATTGGTCGGCCTTGCCCGACTATATGTTCTTACTTGTTTTTAAACTGAATCTGTTAGCAGTAATTGAGAATATAAAACACACGTCATGCATCGAAAGATGAAGCCAGACAGACCAAACCGCCTTCGAATCTTGCACTGATTCAAATCAGGATACATTTTCTGCAACCTCTAATGCGCTCGTTCGCGATCGTACCACGTCCAAAGCGTCTTGCGCTATAGCGAAAAGCAATTACTGCCAAAATTATTAGTTATGCAGAGAATTTGGCTGATTAAAGAGGATCAGTTAAGTATAATCGATTAGCTAACAGTGCAAGCCTCTCAGTCAGTATCAGTATATTGATTGAATCTTAATTAGTAAGAAATTCGCATTAAGCTTTTTCACCAAGATTTTAATGCGTTTTCGAAGTCACTCATAATTATCAATAAGAAGATTTTAGTTTACAATACTTACGCCGATTTATGTCAGCAACCAGAGCAACAGAGCAAACAAAAAGTGCTTAAAATTGTCAAAGAAAGTTCCCGAATATTTATCTTTTTTTTTCTCTTTAAATCCAAAAGAAATGGAAAGTTCTCGTCAAGTATTTTAAATATCTTGCTCATATTCCCGAGGAAAGAGATGCTCAAGCATAGAAGAAGAAGAACAGATTTCTAAAAAGGATATACTTGCAATAACTAAATAATAGAAAGTTTACTATGAATTTTCGAATCATCTTCGTATCATATTCCAATGAATTCCCCTTCGACTTGAGTTTCTTAATCACCAAAAAAAATAATAAATTTTTTAAGTCTTAAGGGTTTTTTCTTTTTTTTTTTTTCTATGAAAATAAAAACGAATAAGAAAGAAAACTTGCTTATGAAAATTACCAAAGATAATATTGTCTCGAGTCGAATTATTTTGATTTGTTTCTTTCTTTATTAACTTACGAAAAATCTGAATAACCTTTTATTCTATATTTTAATTTGTATTATCATCATCATCATCATCATCTATCTTATATTGCATTTAGGTCAATAAGAATAAAAAACATAATGCTTTTCACATATATATATATATATATATATATAATATTATTCAAGCATATGTGTATATTTAATAATCAATATTAAATTATTTAATAATTCATACATGAAAAGACTTTTAAAAATTTTCAATTTTATTATTATTTCATTATTATAAGGTTTCCCTATGATTCGTACAGAGATTCATTTATTTGACTTTTTTCCTTAACTCATTCATCATATAATTATGAAAATTTTCATCCCCTAGATACATATATTATCATAATTACCACAAAAACGGTATGTTAATTTCATCGCTAAGCTTATAAGTCATTCGGTTTTCTCTGTATGCATAAAATATGCATAAATGGAAGCATTCATGTCTACATAAAAATTCCTATTCTTCAGCTATTTTCTTTCATTTTCATTATAAAGGATTCTCTATACGCGTATATATATATATATATATATATATATATATATATATATGTATACGTACTCTCGTATACATCATCTACATTAGCCGTAAGTAAGCATAGGTTAGACAATCGGTATTAGTGACTGAGAAGTCGTTCTGAGCTGAGTAGATATTTTTTTTTCTTTAATTTATAAAAATTCTTCTTTAATAATTTTGACAGAATAAGTATTTTAACATACGTGTACAAATACACATCCACATTTATGTAAATATCTACATATATATATATATCAAAATCTTCACCCTTTTGCTATTAGGTTGAATAGGTTAGCACATAAATATGAAACATACACGATTACAAACGCGTAAATCTCAAGTAAATATGTGTGCGCGGATACGAATATGTATCAAATTGTTGGCCGTGACATCTAGTGACTAAATCGCGCGCACCAGATAATATATGCTTATGGTAAATGTGTGATAGCATTTTATCTACGCATCCACCCATTACCCATTAGAGTAACCAGACCATTTCAATTATCTTAGTCAAGGCGAGAGGATTAAATCTATCAAGTGTTAGAGTCATGAAAATTTCTATCTGTCAGTTTCTTGGACAAAATCATTTCTATTTGTATTTATTCCCGTAAGATCGTGATGAGAACGCCCAAGCTCGTCCCTTAGTTTGTTATCGCGAAAGATATTTAAGCAAAATTCTCCTGTTTGCGAATGGTATTGAATTCAAAAACAAGTTTAAAGTCTCGCACGATTAACCGCTAGGTATGTTAAGGACGTGATGATGCCATTAAATAAACTTAATCTGTAGGACTAAACAAGAAATATATGAATCAAATGTGGCATATAATCATTTTTTTATTATACGGAAACACTTGATTTAATTTGTCTAACCGAATCCTTCTGACCGCAATGCCGACTATATCCAAGAGACAACAACTGGTAGCGTTGCTACGTTATTTCATTCTTTTTCTTTAATAATTTGAGAAACAAACTCGTCCGCAGAGCCCCCTTAGCATCGTTAATCTAAATTTGATGGTCTTGAGTGTAGTGTTGCTGAAGCACTTGGTCGTATACTGGACGTGACTCGTCGTTCTTTAACCACCTTGACCGCCTTTAGCATAATTTACTTGTAAGGGTCTTTAATGCCGTTCTAGACCCCATCCCTCTCCCCCGTCGTCTTTACACCTCTGGCTACAATGGGTCCGAACGATTACCTCATTTGCCTCATGTATAGAGGAAATATCTTGAATAGGTGAGGAAATGTAAGGAAAAAAGGAAAAAATGAAAAATTCCCAGATTGGAACTATTCTCCAATAATATCCCGCTACACATAGACTTGACAACTGAATAACTTAATTGATGTAACGTCTTCCTGAATGAGAACACAAATGTTTTCCAACGTATCCGTTGCATATGTCGAGGTATTTGACACACAATTGCTTGGTAAACTTTAAATATTACTGTTCGCCAGTGTCGTGCGGGTATTGTAACAATGTATGTAATCTTCAAAGCGTATTTACGGTTTTTACACACAATACTGCTAAATAAATATACGTACCGTCAGCGTTCATAAAAATGTATCTTTGTTAACTAAGCCAATGTAACGGCAGGCTTTTCAGATTTTAGCTTAAGGCGTAATACTCCCTTGTTATTACAATGGTTTATGATGAGCATATATACACAAGTTTCAGTTTTTGTATTTCGTTTCGTTTCGTTTCATTTTGCTTTGCGTGGACGACTTCCTTATGGATTAGCAGAATGTCTTATATTAATAGTAACGTGGACTTAACCATTAGAAAAGATATATAAGTAAGAAAGGCGACCAAATTCTCATACAATACGTTTTAGAAATTTTGAACAATATTTTTTTTCTCTGCATATTTGTATGTATGTGTGGTAATGTGCAATATGTGTTTTTCAGTAAAATTTTCGCCCTACTTTATCTACCGCTTTTAACTCACGCACGTAGTTTAACAGGGTTCTTGATTCTCTTCCATTGCCTTTATTTGTACGCTATCGACCTTAGAACAGTGTCAACGCGTTTTTGCACGGATCGTATAAATGTATGACTATGACCAGCAAAAAATTCTATCTCACAATTTTTGTAAATATGTGCATGCATGTACTACATGTATATATATACATATCCATATATATATATATATGTATATATATATGGATATGTATATATATAAACACATGTATACACATTAATGCACATATACATCTATACACATATAAAAGACACGTATACATGCGTTTACGTACATCTATATAAAACACATATAAGTTTAGTTATATTTTAATCACCATCGAAACGTTGAGATGTTCTAAGCTCCTCATGACGTTTGCAAAACGGATTTAAAGTACCGTATCTTATATCGTACGTATAATTGATGGCAGAGCGTTTAATATCAATTTAATTATATATACACCTGGCCATCTTTCCTTATGTCTGTCTATCTGTCTGTCTATTTATCTGTATGCCTGTCTATTTGTAAGCCCGTTTACCTTTTTCTATGTATTTTTGTTTATATGTCTGTCCGTATGTCGGTCTGCATATTTTTCTTTCTGCTTATCTATATAGTTTTGCGCTTATTTATACGTGTATCTATCTGTTCGTTGTGTCTAGCTATATGTCGGTCTGTCTGCTTGTCTACCTGTTTGCCCGTCTGCTTTTATATCTACTTGGATGACTATATATGTCTAAGTTTGTTTTTTTTAGATTGGCGTGGTGGTCCTATACGGGTGTCGAGGTTATCTCTGGACATTACTACGAGGTGGGCCCTTATGGACTCTTGATCCTCACTGTAATATCCTACCCCCATCGTCCTCATCTCAAATTAGGAGTTCGAATATCGTCTTCGTATGGCTTCATATCGAAGCTTATAAGCCTATGGACCTCACACTCTATCTGCTTATCTCTCTCGCTTCAGATGAACAGATCTATCTGCATCTATCTGGTAATAATATTCTAAAAGTCTCACGTAAATTGAAATAAAAATATAAACTGTGGTCTCCGCAAGCATTCAACTCATTTTCTGAAAATCGATGAAATCCGCCTACAATAGCATATATATTTGCCTACGATATTGACGAGATTTAAGACAAAATTAATATGTGATGAATATGCATCAATGAAAGGTCGGTCCCTGTTGCCTTGATCGACCGTTTTATATATTAAAAAATTGTTTTGTGTACTGAACCGATGCATTGATGAGTATCCAGGATTCACCCTAAAGCGTATAAAGCTTTCTTAACTGTTTTTGCTTGTTGCGTATTCTGTGCGGCGAAAGAAAAATGGTTATGAAGGCAAAAACTTTAACAGGAAAAAAAAGGAGACTTTATGTGCTTCAATGAGCAAAATATTGTTGTGTCACTTTTTTGACTATTCCCCGTGGGTTCCTTTTTAATTGCTTCCTTTTTTTGGTGTCTCTTCTTCTTGTTTTTTCTCCTCCTTCTCCTTTTCATTTTGAAAAGAGTCTTTGCAACAATACACGTGTCTCTCTCGCTATGTTTTTTATTCCATTGAGTCACAGTCACAATCGGTACCGTCCGCTTTAGCGTTTGTATATATGTTCCGATTCATAGTGAGACACTCACATATGCAAACACTTAAATATAGCACAATCGTTATCACATATACACACACACACATACACACACATACACACACTTTAATGGTTACAAGCCAGTTAACTGTTTGTGCTACTCTGTATACGTGCTTATCTATGCGTGTGCGTATGTGTGAGAAAAAAGTAAATACGATCATTTAAAATCGATTAAAAGCATTACAATTTTTTTTCTTTCTCCTTTTTCGATTATTCAATAATATGCATTTTATGCTACAATTAAAACTCTTCCTCATGATAGCGCAGCATACCCTATATGCATATAGTGTAATAGTAGTAGTACTAGTGGTAGTAGTGCTAGTGGTAGTATTCATAATAATGATAGCAATAGTAACAGTAGTTGTAGTATGTATTTATGCATATTTATTAGTATATATATATATATATATATATATATATATATATGTATATATATAGATGAACAGATTTATTTTTATGAATATCGTTAGATTTTAATTGATTAAATTTATTTTGTGTATACATACAATCACAGACAATTTCATATTCATATTCATATTCATATTGCGTATGGGTGTCAATTTGTGAGAAGCTAACCCTCATCTAAACGAATTTTTCAATTTATTGCTTTCGCATACACATATTAGTTGAAAGATAAAAAATTACAACATTTATCAAAATTAATTTCAATTACTTGCACTTCATTGATTTCAAATAAAATCCATCTCCTAATTATTCACTTAGATTACGAGTATATAATATTCATACAAACATATACGATACCATATAAATAGATATTATATTCTACATCTCCCATACGTTATTTACATTCATGTATAGTGGCGGAGTGCAAAGCAATGACTCGTTAATTACATTATCACTTGGGCTTTAATTAAGAAAATTATATTTAATAAATGTTAAGGGTTTTTATACCCGCTACTAGATACTCACCCCAGACAATTTCTGCGTATTTTGCATTCGAAGCGAATGAATAAAAAGACGTTGCTTTGGAAACCAAAATTTGTGAAAAAAAAAAAAAAACTTAGACGACCCGATGCCGAAGAACTCTCTGCCATAATCCTTCATCAAGTTTGCCGTATGTTTGACGTGGCCGTACATAGCGATCTTTCTCTAGACGTACACGATGCAAGAAGTGTTTGTAATGCATGGCGAATAAAATCGATTTATCGATTATTTTAGTTATCCATCTGTTGAAATAATTTCTTTTTAAAAGAACCAATTTTTATATATTAAATAAAAATAAAAAAAGTTTTTTCCGTTCGTTTTTATTGACTCTAAATGGAAAATGTAAAAAATTAGACTTTCATTGGACCTTTAACTGCCAGCAGAATGAGTTGAGTTAAATTCAAAGACATCAATTCTTTAGAAACGGTGCCTTGGGTAACACGGAAAGACCAAAAATTTTATTACATTAGAGACCGTACGGTCTTCACGGAAGGAAATTCCAGTTTACTTTATTTCTTCAGAGCTTTCGTTCTTGTTTTAGTGTTTCGATAGTCCAACCTATGAACGAGAATATTTCATTCCGTAAAACAGCCCATGCTTCAGCAATGCTTCCAAATTTATACATATCCCGCTTAAGTCCCGCTTATAAGCGCCCGCATAAAGCAAAGAAAATTGAATGTCTGTGACGGTAAAAAAGGGAAAATCGGAATGTAAAGCAAGTGTTGCGGTAGTTTGTGTGATATTCAAAAATTGGGATACTCTGCGATTATTTTATATGAAATTTCTGAGAACACGAATATCCGAATAAGATTTCTCCAATATATACGAATATCGCGTTTGGAAAACAAAAATTCGTTAATCAAAATGTTTCGCGCTCTCCATGTTGGAATAGTTTTTGAACTATCTTTTCATTAAGTCCGTAGAATTCGTTTAGAAATGTGTTGCGGGGTACCCATAACTAATCAATTATTTTCGCAAGATACCATTTCTCATTAGTCCAGCGGCAACCAGACAAGTGTAAGCTTAGTTTTTTTTTTGGTGTTATTCTTCAACCAGTTTGTTAGTAATTTATTCCCAACAATTTAAACCTTTTTTGTAGCGCCGGTAATAAAATGGCGGACTTTGTACCTTCTGAGAGCCATATTCGTAATTGTGTACTTTTCCATTTGAACGCCGATTTAAGTGCCACGGAAACAACAAGCAAAAAATGCGACATATATGGAGATGTGTTGAAGGTCAACAAGTGGTTCTGAACGGTGGTTCAGAAAATTTGCTGCAAGTGATTATGGCCTGTCAGATAAGCATCGAACTGGACGCCCAGGTCAATGCCATAACGACGCCTTAAAATCTCTAGTGGAGTCCGATCCACGGTTAACCATACAGGAACCATCAAGAAGTATTGGGTCTACCTAGTCCACCGTACAAAGGCATTTAAAAGAAATTGGCGAGGTACACAGACAAAGTAAATGGATTCCACACCTGTTGTCTGAGGCCAATAAAGATCTTCGGCGAACAATTTGTAATTCCACGCTCACCAGACTAAGCAGAGATCGATTTTTGTCTAGGATCGTAACTGAAGATGAAAAATGGATCCTTTATGATAACATAAAGCGATCGAAACAGTGGTTGTCTGCAAACGGGAGACCTCTTCCAACCCCTAAATCAACCCTATCCATGAGAAAGGTGTTATTGTGTATTTGATGGGATTGTTCCGGTATAGTGTATTACGAATTATTGAAACCTGGGGAGACAGTTACTGCTCATCTTTATTGTCAACAATTACAACGGTTGTAGTCCGCACTCATAGAAAAAAGACCAGCTTTAGTGAACAGAAATGGTGTGATATTCCAACAACATAATGCCTCAAGAGAAAATTAAGCAGTTAGGCTGGGAACTTCTACCGCACCCTGCCTACTCTCCAGACCTAGCACCATCGCACTACCATCTGTTCAGGTCACTGGAGCATTCGTTACGAAATAAAAGTTTTAATTTCTTATCCGATGTCCAAACGCACCTTGAGTTATGTTTTAAGTCACGCCCACCCCGCTTTTTCAAGAGGGGGGTTGAACTTTTGCGATGGCAACAACGATTAAACGATTAAAGAATAAAAATATCATTTCAAAAACACATTTTGTCTATGAATGCAAAATAATTGATTAGTTATGGGTCCCCCTAATATATGTGATGCATGGATTTTCTGTGTGCAGTTCGAAACCTTGAGAGTTTTAAAATTAAAATGGACGAATGTGCTAACGCATATAATGATAACCGAAAGGCTCAAACTAATCGAGATTTAATCTATTCTTTGTTTAAGACCCGTTTACGTGTACATGGAAAACATGTACAAACGTTGCAGTCGGGTAACGGTGACTCTAAAATACTTCACATCACTTCGCTAATCCAATTCTTTATTTATTTATTTTTTAATTATATCTTGTTTCCCTATAAAGGCATAAATTTTATGAGCGCGCCTATATATAGAGAAGGGGTCAAAAACGTGAATTTGGTAGCCCAACTTTTCTTTTCAAACATGTCATTATTTCTCAATTATTTTCATTCTAAAGGACTAAATTCGAACTTGTTGCCATATAAATATGCTTATTATTCATAAGAATCCTTATATGGGGTAGAGGGGGTAGAGTTCATAAAATACACCAACGTGATTAGGGTTTGCTACGTTCAACTCCTATGTCAAGTTGCTATCACGGACTAATTTTTATCATAAAATATTAAAAGAAAACGACCCTTTTGCCATATAAAAGCTTACTTTTCTTAGAAACGCATATATAACGGGAGTCCTTCCGATCCTAATTTTTCCCAGTTTATTTTAGCTGTATACCGTAATCGTATTAATAATTTGACATTTTTGTTGAAAAATTCTAAAATTGCAATACTTGTTGTTTTTTGTTTTTTTGATAAAACAATTTTTCCAAAATAAAGCAACAACGCTTGGGGAGTAGTTGTGCAAGTGATCTCATCCAACTCAGTTAAGGCCAGGCCCAGTTAAGACAGTTTACTGAATTTCATAAGGACATCCTAAGCAGATAGACAGACGGACAGATAGACGGATGACCGGATAAGATTAAAGCGCTTCAGAAAATAATTCTACTGGAAACTGGATCTGATACTAAAGTTTAGTACACACACGCACGGACAATATTTATGTACCTAGTGTGCAATTGTGTAGCGTATAAAATTATTTCATTTTTAGTTTTTTCTTTTTCCCCTCTTCGTAAAATTTATATGAAGAATATTGCGATTGTGTTTGTCGTTACGATTTAAATTTAATTGAAGCATTCGCGCGGAATTTACAAAACCGCATTTCACAAGTAAGGAAAACTCAATAACTAAGATTCGGTGATTGAAACGACAATCAATTATTATCCAAGAAATGTACGAATGCGTATGAAGACATCTCATATGAAATTCGGTGCTCTTGTAAGAAATGATGAGAGGAGTTGCGAAACGAGAAGATTTATCGTAAAACACATGAGAAATATTTAGAAAAGATTTATTTATGCATGAAGTGCAAATTGCTAATGTTGTTACATATAGGGAAGCGAAGCTATTAAATTAACTTTAACATTTAATAAAGAATGTCGCATTTATTTAAATGAACACCTGTGTCTGGTGTAAATATGTTTTCCCATCAAGATAGTTTAAATTTTAATATATAGCGATATTTAAAATAATGATGACCTACAGATGATAATAATGATGAGATTGTTTGCATGGATACAGGTATAGCTAACACTGACAGCAAAAAAAAAACAACAAAATACACACAGCAGCAACAGCAGTGACAGCAGCAATACTCGAAATGGAAAACATTTGTGGAAATATTTTTACCCGTTGGTGGATAAATTGTCGGTTGAATGAAGATGAATATTTGTACAAAGCAACAAAGCAAATATGTTCACTTGCTTACTTACTTACTTACTTACTTACTTACTTACTTACTTATTTATGTATATGTATATGTATATATAAATAAATGTTTAGGTGAATGCAAATCGTTGCATACTATGCAATTTTTAATACATTTTTTCTATAAAGTCTAAGCTAAAGTCGTTAGAGAACAACAACAGAAACAATAATAACGTAACAAGCACAACAAACAATAATAACAACAACATTAACATGAACATCGCAAAAGTGTTTTGGTCCCAAGTGAGCATCGCGATTTTCTGAATGTTGATTTTCTACATTAAAATACCAAACAAAAATCAACATCCATGCATACCTGTTTGACTATGAGCGAGTGAATGAGTGAATAAGTGAACGTCGTTAAAATATACATTTGTATTTGTATTGTATGTTCATCCATATGTACAAAAATATTGTAATATATGCATTCAATGCCTTCATACACACCTATGTGTAGGTAGGTGAGCGCATATGTTAGAATGTTTCTTCGAAATCTAATCTCACATTGCATTGACATCTTATCTTATCGCTTATCGGACTTGGATTCAGTTTAAATCATTCAAGCTTGCAGATGAAAATCTCGAATTAAAAAAATTCCACTGCTGCATGATTTGCAGATGTAAAGAAAAAGAGAAAGACGGGTGGAGAGAGAGAGAGAGAGAGAGGGAGAGAATTTAACCGAATCTATTGCCCAAGTACGGATTACTATTCAACGAGACAGTATCGCCGATTAGAATCTACGATTTACACACGCGCATCCGGCAGACATCGACTTTGCCCAGTTTTTTATATGCAATGGCTTCTAAAAAAATCGCATAAACCGGCATTTTAGCTACGACAACGATTTTTTAAATGCCTTTTTCTGATTCCACTAAAAATATGAGATTTCAATAAGCCAGGGGGTCAAACAAATGTACAGCTTTACAGGGGTGCGGGGTTGTTTCTCAACATATGTATATGAAAAGTTTAAACGTCAATCAAATTAAAGAAAGAAGAAGCACTAACGCTCTTCGCTAAATGTCGAGTCCCCTAAGCGGACGTTTGATATTTGAAATGCACGCAATCGTGAATGCGATCCGAAAAGTTAAGAATCGCTGACAAACGATTTTAATTATTTAACTCTTTTCGTAACGTTGCTGTTATTATTTAATTTCATTTAATTTAATAATTCCTATGTCAAGAAACGATTCCGCCTGCTTTCCTATAGCCAACCCTTAGCAATTTCAACAAATGGTGAACAAACTGAGTACATTTATAAAAGAATTACTTATGCGTGCATTTATTACACCAGTTCATGTTACATGAAAATAATTTGCTTAAGCGGTAAACTTCAAGTCCAATTTGAACTGAAAAACTAATATGTTTACAGAAAATTCGATGTAATCTGAAGAAAAGTTTGCTCACTTCATTAAATTGAAGAATCACAAGGTCACAAGAAATCAGAAATCATAACTTTTATAAAACACCCATCGACCAATTCTTAAATTACAAAAATTCAAATAAATAATTCAAATAAATAAAACTATTTATGTCCGTCTATCCATGTGATGAAATCCTGACTTTATCTGTAAGAAGTGTAAAGTCAAGCTTAAATTAACGAGCATGAAAAAGAACATAATCAGATGGTGATGGCAAGACCAGTTAATATATTAGAATTTTACATTCCTATCCGTATTTCACCAAAAAAAAAATAATCCATGAATTTTTGGGGGCCAACATTTGCTTATTAATCGAATTGACTTAAAATGCTAATCCATGTCAGTCAGTGTCAGTCGCATATAGCGATCATTTTTGTTATCTTGTAACAGATGCTTTAAAGAGGATCGCTCTAACGGTGCTCGTATGCGCATATATATGCGTTCGCAAAGCAGTCCTGCATATATTATGTGAACATTTGCATGTCACACTCATTGTCAAATGCCTGGTGTTCATTTTACTTATTCAGAATTCATTGTAAAGTCGGCGTATAAGCGTAACCGTTATTCATGTTATATATATATATATATATATATATATATATATATATATATATATATATATATATATATATATATATATATATACATTCATTTACATAAGTATATATTATATATATATATATAGGTATATCAACATATATATAATAAGTATACACATATAAAAAACATAGGGAATATTTATGTATGCTGCATACACCCATACATATGCATATGTCCTTGTGCTGTGTTCTGTGTGCGTGAGCGTGAGCGTGAGCGTGTGCGTTTGCGTTTGCGTTTGCGTTTGCGTTTGCGTTTGCGTTCGCGTGTATTAGTATGCAGTCATATGCATATTACCAGCGAGGTGTTTGAATATGTCAAGTGCGAATAAAGTAAAACGATGATGCTTTGCGTGGTGCCAAATTGATGTCGAATAAACGGAATGAATGCGTGGTATTCGACTTACTTGACAGTGGCAGTGGAATCTCTTCTCCATGCAGAAACAAAAGTAATGAAAGAAAAAATGAGAACTTGATATGAAGCTTGTATATCATCTTATGATATCTTATACGCAATACAGACTGATATACACGCGGGCGTGCTCGTTTATAAATATATATATCTTCTTACATATATACAAAAATAATACGCATTTATGTAATGTGTTTCGTTATTTCAATTTCAATCAAACTAATGCACTACAGGCACACGTTGCCGGCAAGAACACGGCTCACATAGATAGCGGGCTTGTGATTGTTTGCGCGGTATGCGTCTGTAATATGTTGCCAGAAGGTATACAAGTTTATTGTGCTTTTCATCATTACGGAATGTCTTTCAATTGTTGCGATACGGAATGTCTTCAAGTTATTGATAGCATCGCAGACTTCGTACTCATTGATATAGAAATTCCATAACAGTGGAAGAAGAGAGTAAAAAAAAAAGTTAAAACTGAGTGTAGATTTTCTTCGCCTTCGTCGTCTTCTTCTTTCGTTTATTCTTTTATGACAATTTTTGACATTCTATTAAAAATGTTCAATATTTTAAAAGCCTTTCACAATCTACACTAAGCTTTCCTTTCAACTTTAAAGGAAGAAACAGAATAAAACTTAAAGATTGATTACACGCTTGGGATAATGTCTGCAAAAAATTTGTACAAAACAAAACATTTCTGCTATGCGTTTAAAACGCAAATTATTCACTTGTTTTGTTTCCTTCGATAATCTCTTAAAATACTTTTGTCATCTTACGTATTATCGTAAGCGGTATATCGGTTTGATTAGTTCTTGGAGGCATTTCGATTCCGTTTAGACAATCATTAAAATCTTAATTTTCAAGTAAAAGTCAGATTTTAAAGTTATCCATCTATCAGTCCATCAGGCCATCCAATCCATCCAACCATAATAAGTAAAAAAATTACATTCGATCATGAATCGAATCTTATATACATACCAATCACCGTAATCCTAAAAAAAGAAAACAAAAGAACTCAGTCATCGTAGTTTATAACATAGAGTGGGCGCGACTGATTTTTTCTATTTTCAAAATAAATGGAAAGTGGAAATTTATGTGATGTATGTGTTGTACTTTATGAATAATGAGCAAGAAACACAGAAAGCAATTACAGTTATTTTTGCATAGGCGTGTGGGCGTTACAAGCGTGTCCTCTGATCCGTTTTCCTCGATATGTTCATTTTTGCGAAAGGGAGAATGCTTACCACACATGCTAGACAATTGGTCAAATGGACAGATGGACAGACGAAAGTATGGATTCCGAGTGTGAAACAGGTGAAGAATTCATATCGTTTGTGGAGGTTTTGAGGCATGCTTCTATGCGTTATGAGAAAAAATAAAATTATAACAAATTATAAAATTGAATAAGCGGAGCTGATTTTTTCCAATTTTTGTAGAGAAGCTACAGAATCGCTTATAGAATATATCCTTAAATTTCTGTAAAATTATCTTCTGCAGCTCATCAGTATTGAAAGTTATGTTTTAATCCTTTGGAAAAACAGAGACGTTTTCGCTGTGCATGGTGCATGGTAGGGCTGACTTTCGACCGGTTTGGCCCATTCTCAGTACGAATCTGCATGCAAGAACTGCCAATATTTCTGTCAAATTTGAGCGCGATAGTTTCATTTTTGCGGCCAGAATAATGCTTACACCGCCGGACAGACGACGGACATGCTTAAATCGATCAAGAATTTGATGCTAATGAAGAGTAGACACACCTTCTCGGCATTGCAAACATTTTGACAAAATCAATATTCCCCATCGTCCTTCGGAATACCAAGGCATAGAAAGAAGACGATGTTTACAAGCCCAACTTTAGCTCTTACGATTGTCCAACTTTTAAACGATATACTTAGTGGCGTTCGAATTATCGCTCATTTCGCTCGTAAAAACGTTTTCCTTTATTACTATAAACTAAGCTTTCATTCAGTTAAGAATGCAATAAAATATTGATTTCGAGTTGTGTAACCGATTCAGTCCAATCCTACTCATTTTCGATAGAAGCAAACCATACCGATCAAACAAATTTGATTAAAATATCTTAAAGCTTGCAATATGGACTTATGTCAGACGGACAGACAAGCTTAAATCAAAATCGGGATTATTTTCTAAATTGATCGTTACAATTAAAAGTGCGTCCCCCTTAAATCCCCTTTGTGTATTACATACATCCGCACAACCTTACTGTACCCTGTACCGCAAGTGATGTAGGAATGTGTGAAAAGATAAAAATGAATGAGACAAAAAATTTGTCAAAAAAAACTGTTCTCAGCAACACTATCGGGTTAGGAGAAACGAGCTTTTGGATCCAAGGTGAAAGCAGGGAAAGGGTACACCGAAATGAAAAAAGTTGGGTTTGGTGTCAAAGGTCATACTGATGGGATATAATCAATTGATGCAGTCTCTGTATGTGTCTCCAGACGTAATCTGCATTTACTCCGACAGTCAAGCCGTCATATCCGTCGATCAATCCACGTCCATACACTCTCTGTGTGCAGTTCGAATATAATTAGAAAATAATTGTTCGATGAAATGTTCTGCAAATTCGATATTTGAGTAGATACTCGACACATGTAAATGCTTTATGTGTATGGTGGTCAACCGCTTTCGATTTGTGATCGAAATCAATTAATTTTTCTCAACTATTTCGAGGAATCTTTACGGACTTACTTTTTATTTATTTACTTTTTATCGATATTTAAATTTCCTTTACAGCCGAGATTTCCAAGCGTCTACGTCTACGATTTTAGGTGAATCTTAAAAGAATTTGTTTTGTTTTTGTTTTCTGCGGCTACAATCAAAAAATATCGTGCGCTTCGTATCGCGCACACACAAAATGTGTTTTATTGAAATTTTAAGTTTTATTTTTTATTTAATCGTTGTGTTGATGATTATCGTCGTGCGCGGACATAGGGACGAATATAAATTTGGATATTGCAATGAAAAGTTCAGAAAATCTACATATCTATACATCACTAATTAAATTCACGGTCATCTTCTTCTTATGGTTGGTTGCTTAGTGTATAGCCGCGTGTAGTTACTTGTAAGCAATGGTATGTGTATTGTTGCACGTACGTACGTACGTACGTAAACATAAACTTGCATAAGTGGCAATTATTGATCGAAATCGAATTGAATGATTCTGCAGCTCGTTGTTGTAAAGTTTCACAAAGGAATGTTATGTTATGATAATGGCGTTACATGCATAAGAGAATGGAAACGACAATAATAACAACAATAACAATAATAAGAACAGAACAGAAGAAAAAAACAACAACAATAAGAACAACAACAGCAACAGTCAAGGCACAATTTTTTAGATGCATAACGAACGAACGGACAAACGTATGAACGATCGAAGGTTGGGATGAACGACGGAGAGAGCGAGCAAGCGAGCGAGCGAACGAGCGAACGAGCGAACGAGCGATCAAAACGTGTCACGTTTTGCAATTCATATATATTTAAAAGTGCGAACAGCTATTGTTTCAGCAACACGTTTAGAAATAAATGCTAAAATATGAATTGCGATTGCATAGAGTTGATCGCGATGACGATGACGATGACGATGACGATGACGCTGACGATGACGACGACGACGACGGCTGTAACGATGGTGATGACGGCGATGACGGCGATGACGCTGACGATAGCGCGGTGATGCTCCCACAGTAAAATAAAGGCCAAGTCAGAGTTTGTTTCGAGTTTGTCTTTATAGCGTAACATCGTGCATAAGTAAATTGCTTCTATTGTGGGACAAAAGATTGTAGATTGTATGGCAGTCGACCCGGCGAATGATACAAAAGGATGGATGAACGTTTTTATAACTTTACGTGTAAAATGGAAGTGCTATGTATTTGTGTGTGTGTGAATATAAGTATATGCGAGTTCCAAGGTACGAAAAATGCTTATTTTTGCGATGTTCTTTTCGCCAACGCTTTAAGTGGAATCACAATCATAACAATAATAACAACTACAATCAGCGAGTCAGCTAGTCAGCTAGCCAGCTAGCCAGACAGGCAGTCAGGCAGTCAGGCAGTCAGGCAGTCAGGCAGCTAACCAACAATCCGTTGGTTGGTTAGGCTCGTTAAATGATGTCTGCTATGGTTGTTGTTGTTATTTTTGTTTTTGTTATTGTTTTTTTTTTTTTTTTTTTTTTTCATTTTTTATTTTTTTTTTTTTTTTTTTTGCGACACCTTAACATTACCGTTATCACTGCAGGCACGTTCTATGAGCAGTTATTATGCACGGCCAAAACCAAAGACAAAGATGATGAGTCGGTCATTCAGTCGTGATGCATATCTGACTGCTTACCTGCCTGTCTCGTTTACATTGGCGCTTTTCGCTCTGTTCGCTATTTTGCACATTCAAGCGTGAACAAAGAAACACCACAGCGCAACATATCATCGCACAATACCGCCGTGTTGTACATCCTATTGAGTATCTTTTCGATGCTGTATTCAGCTCAATGTGCTCGTACGCTGCTATACTGCTACAGAACCATCTTTACATAGCAAATATAGTACAATGCAATTCAACGGGCGGAATGATGCAACTCTGAAGATGCAATCGGTGATCACACCTCATTGTATATAATTGTAACGTTCTGTTCTTATATTATTGTTAGTGTATTATGTTTTTTTTTTATACACGAGGATGAGCACATTTGTTTATGTGCGATCTTTGCCACTATAGAGCCATTCATACATTTATACATTTATACATTTATACATAAATGCACGTATGTGCACATACTGGAAAAAAGTCCATGTTACGGTCGCTGTTGTAACAATGACTGGTTGGAAAAAGTGTTTGTGTCGTGCATGTCCCATTGTTGCCTATGGAGAAAAAAATTCACAAAAATTTCACAAGCGCTTACACACATGGTTGAGGGCATACCATACATAAATATTTATTAAGAGGCTTTTCTTCGTTCATACCACAAAGCTATTGAAACTTCCCAATTGAGAAGCAACAACAAGCATAATGCATTTGAATGCGATCGTTTTTGCATGATTCTGATATTCGCGAAGATGCGCTCTCATCACTTTCAAACATTGCCTTTCGTTAAAGGAAAAATCTAATTAAAGTTTCAATTTTATACTTTTTGTATCGCGCGCGCGCAATTTCCTAACAATCACTTTAAGCATCTTTTCCTTTCCGTTGTATCTTTATTTTTATTTTTATTTTTATTTATTTATTTATTTATTTTTTTTTTTTTTTTTTTTTTTTTTTTTTTTTTTTTTTTTTTTTTTTTTTTTTTTTTTTTTTTTTTTTTTTTTTTTTGGTTAAGAAAAACAACAACTTCTGACAGTTCAAAATCATGTATTTCTTGGTACTCTGCATCTGCTTCTTACGATAATTGGAAATAAATGCATTTGTTTTTTGTTTTTTTTTTTGTTTTTCGCACATACGGTAATTTTCATATTAAACGTCAGAAAAGTATCCTACGTGAACGTGTCGCAGTGTATTCATGCGGATGACAGATTATTCATCATTGATTCTCAGATGTTTTTTTTTTTTTTTTTATTATTTTTTTTTATTATTTTTTTATCGCGGAAGTCACATGCAAAATTAAGAACTTAAACGATCATCACTTACATTAAAAGGAAAATCGTCGTATATACGTTATCGGTTATAGAATTTAAAAATGATAGACTAATTACGCAGTGCAATTGATATGCAACGTTAATGTTGTGCAATGATAAACCGTGTAATAGGTGCTTACACGTATCTTGGTTAGCGACATCTATTGGTAAAAAAATGATAAAGTAATGCGAGGTAACAATGTATGCAACGATTAAATCCGATGGTTTTGATCTTCGTGTGACCTTTCACTGGGGTGCGAAACTATGGGGTCCCCTGGTTTACCCATAGATGTGCCGGAACCTTCACCTCTTCGTGGTGCTCCCTATAAAACATTTTCTGCTGCATTATGGCTCTCTTTGGCTTTTTCCTTGAGCGTCGCACAGTCAATGGCAAAGAAAGGTTGAAGGCTTTCTATCTATAACCTAGCGATAGGTTTTTCTCATTGGAAGCGGAAGGAGCGTCTTTTCTAATCTGAAAAGGAGCATTTCTTTCCCTATTTGGTTCTCTTGGTGGAGGTCATCTAATGACAATGGCCAGCGATATCAAGTGGGCTGTGGCACAGCTGGGTGTGTGTGCTGTGCGACGACAACCTTGGAAGCATTTTATTTCCCTTGTGAAAGGATAGTTAGGACTGGCCGTCCGGGACGTGACGATAGTCCAAAGGCAAGTGTGGCTGCGGCCGCGTGCTGTATGAGATCACCCAAAGCTGTATAGCTTGGTGTAAGTTCTGGTTTAAACGATAAGCCAAGAAATTAAAGGGTGTCCACGAGGGTCAGGTTACCCAAAGTAGGATTGCTCCGGCAGGAAGATGCACACTACCCATCGGAATGCCGGAGAATGCCTTCTTGCCTGACTGCTGGGTACGGCCCTTCGGGGAGTATTCGTGGTGGCTGTGGTTGCCCCAAAGTTTCGCGGGGAGCTTTTGAAGAGGTGCTTAGATAGGCTTCGACGCAGACCACTAAGCGAGAATTTGGCCCACACCCATTTTCTATTGCGCTACTTCAGGGTAGCGAGGCCCCCTCCAATGGGGATTGTCTCTCTCTCCCTGAGGGGTCGCCAATCAACTTACCTCTCGATCGCCAACGGTTGTAGGCAACCCGTCTGATTAAGGTTTCACACCAGGTGCAGACGTAAAACACACAGACATATCTGTGACCTTTCACTATTGAGTAGTGTTCACTGTATACCCAGACGTAAACGTGCAGACGTAAAACACACAGACATATCTGTGACCTTTCACTATTGAGTAGTGTTCACTGTATACAGACGCTAATCGTGGAACGTTCAAAATTGCATTCTCGGCATTCATTACTTTCGTTATCTGATTTGAAGGAATGTGCTGCCGAAGCCCATCAAGCACCTTTAGAAGCTAATGGCGATTTTGCTCCATCATATCTCAATTGTCGGTTTAGACTTTCAACAAGTTTCAAGTTTTGATGTCTGTGACAAAGAACCTGGCCTGGAGGGCCAAAAAAGTTGCAAGGCAATGAATTGCAAGACTTATTGGACCCGAACGCAGTTCAAATTTAACAGTTGACGAATCATGTGTTTCTAACACGGACGGAAATTCCTCCCAAAAAGACGGAAAAATTGACTGAAAATGACATTTCGACATGTCTCAACATCGTGGCCTAGCATTGCTTGCTAGGCAAAAAAAGGACAGTTTTCCTTGGGGTAAAGTGGATCCACTACAACAATTCAAAGCGCAAAAAGTGATGGGTTAGTCCTGAAGAACCGTCCAGATCGACACTAAAGCGGAATATTTATGGCCATAAACTTTTGCTATGCATATGCCAGGATCAGGAAAGGTGTTCTGCAGGTGTCTCCCGATGTCAGTTGAACAAATTGAAAAATGCATGCAAATACATAAAAAAGACTAGCAAAAGTAGCTACCAGTTGCAAGTCTTACATGGCAACGCTCGGCCACACGTTTTAGGAGTTGTCAAGGATACACGGCTGCAGCTCGACCGAGACATTCTGCAGAATCCAGCGTATTCACCGCCTATAGCGCTTTCTGATTACCCACTGTTCAGATCGATGCAGCATAGCTTGGCTATGCTGGCATGCGGTTTTGGAATAATGAAAAAAGGCGTCGAAACCAATATCGTTTCTTCGACACGGTATCACCGTGTTGCCAGAAAGAAAGGACACAGTTACACAAAATAATGGCAAATATTTCGATTACTATATGTTGTGAAAAAATTGCCGAAATACATGCAAGCCCGTAATAGTTTCCCGAAAATCTTCCTTTGTTGTTGAATAATCTGGAATTGCCTTAAGAGAAATGTTATCAACCCGCCCCTATATAACAAATACTTAGTAACAAGCAAGCATCTCGTACAAACGATCATCAACACTGAACCTCACTTCTATTAATTACAGTCCTTAATGATTGCTTTAGATTTTCAGTTGCTCCCAATGTTTGGATAAGCGAAACCGGTCAATTTCAATGCCGTGCATTCACTAATAAGCCAAGATTATCAGATGACGTAACTGAAACAGTTTCAGTTTCAGTTATGTAAAAAAGGTTTATTTATGAAGAAGCTATCGTCTAAGTGAACCCTGTAGACAGCTTCATGATCGTCTGAAACGAGCATTATCGCAAAAGTTGTTCAGAAACGGAATTGCGGATATTCGAAGAGGATTTATTTTAACGTTAGGATGACGAATTTCGCACTTTGGCGTGTGAGCGCGAAAATATACGATTAGATCCCAAGATATGCTCATTTCGATCATAGCTATTCATACTCGAAAGACGTTGGAATAAATGATCGCCTTCTTCTTTTTTACTTACGTCACTTACGTCACTTACGTCACGAAGTCACGAAGTTTCAGGTCATTAAGATCATTACGATTAAAAGAATCTTGACACGCTCCGAAAGCTAGAAAGAGAGTATATTTTTTTTTTGTTTTTTCCACTATACACAAGTAAGAAAGTTATGTACGACGGTGGCCAAATCTCGCATATCCACCACTATGTCTTTCACATTCTACTCTCCAAGTTCCTAATATTTGATACCCATATCGCTGGTATTATTAAGAAAAAAATTAATCGCCTTGTCTACCATACAGACGCACAGACGAACAGACATGGCTAAATTAACTTAAGAATTTCACGCTCGTCAAGAATGTATTATGTAAACTTTATAGCGTCTCTGCAGCTTCCTTTTGGGCGTTACATATATTGTGGGAAAAAATAAAATGAGAGTAACAGAGAGTATATTTGTTCCCATTTTTTTTTTCTTTTTTTTTTTTTTTTCAATATATAAAAATATTAATTTTATTCAAATTTTTAAACATTTAAGAAATTTTTAACATTTAAACACTTATCTATAAATTTTGGAAATGCAGCGATTGAGCGGCGATTTTGGGAAAGTTTTTAAAAAAGCAGTGTAATCACGGTGATCGGGATAAGTCACGAGCAAGTAAGTTTGTTAGCAAGTGAACACAGCTTGTCCATGAATCGAAGATTTAAAAAGGAATTGCATGCAAAAAGTGCAACATTCGATAAATAAACTTTGTTGCGTAAGTTATTCTACGTCCAGACAATGACTAGTTAATCGTGTTCAAGAGAAGTATTCGAAATGTTGATAGATCGGTGACTATATTTTTCTGAGAAATCGTGTCCATTGATCCGACAAATAGACCGTTAAGAAAATAGCAATTACAACTGCGACGCCCTTAGCTGCGACGGTCGAGTCTAACGATCGGAATTTCCAAAAGGCTTTCTTCTCTGCTCGTGATTTACTCCGATTAGTTTAAAGCTTTTTCGAAAATCTTCCTGCCATGTTGTGCTATTAGATAAAATAAAAAAAGCGAAAGAAAAAGAAAGGATTTTTTCGATTTTCAAAAGCTATGTAACCTCTACAAAGGTATGAGTAATTCTTTCGTAGACATAAGAAATAGTATTTTTGAGCAGTGGAAATAATAAATCGACGGAGTAGTCAAGCAGTGACCATAAATGCAAAACAATTTAAAAGCATTTTCTATTCATTAACTTTTTGTTGTAATCATACCGAATCGAACAATCTTTGCTTACTCAACCTTCCTTATCCTTATTAAGGGGATTGTGTAATAGCCATACCTCGTTCGGCATCTTCTTTTACTTTTCAGAAATCTTAAGCTAACTTTTTTTTCTTTAAAATATCAAAACTGTTTTAATTACAGGATAACTGCATCAACTCTTGTACGTATTTATTATAAACACTCGAATGTTTATAAATATCTCTATCGATATGTACACACATTTCTATATATATATATATATATATAAAGCCACATACATATAAATAGTTCACGTGTCACGAGAAGAAGAATGAACATAAAGGTTTCTTATGAACTTCACGGAAAAATGTAATAAATTTACTTTTACTTTTAAAGCAGCAGTTGAAAGCATATTAAAGCAAAAAAGTTTCACTCGCTTGAATTGATCTATGTACAAGATGATATTTTAGTGAAATATTTTGTTCATAGCGACGCTAAGCAACATCAACATTGTCAACCGAAAAAGAAAAATCCTTTAATACCGTAATTAAAAAAGTTTCATTAAATTTTCAATAGAAATTTGTTAGCTATTCATGTGTCAATGCCTGTTTACTCTATACTGTATATATTAGGGGGACCCATAAGTAATCAATTATTTTCACAAGATACCATTTCTCATTAGTCCTGCGGCTAATTTGGTGTTATTTTTCAACCAGTTTGTTAGTAATTTATTCCCAACAACATAAATTTTTTTTTGTAGCGCCGGTAATAAAATGGCGGACTTTGTACCTTCTGAGAGCCATATTCGTAATTGTGTACTTTTCCATTTGAATGCCGATTTAAGTGCCACGGAAACAACAAGCAAAAAATGCGACAAATATGGAGATGTGTTGAAGGTCAACAAGTGGTTCTGAACGATGGTTCAGAAGATTTGCTGCAAGTGATTATGACCTGTCAGATAAGCATCGAACTGGACGCCCAGGTCAATTCCATAACGACCGAGTCCGATCCAAGGTTAACCATACAGGAACCATCAAGAAGTCTTGGGTCTACCTAGTCCACCGTACAAAGGCATTTAAAAGAGATTGGCAAGGTACATAGATAAGGTAAATGGATTCCACACCTGTTGTCTGAGGCCAAGAGAGATTATTCGGCGAACAATTTGTAATTCCATGCTCACCAGATTAAGCAGAGATCGATTTTTGTCTAGGATCTTAACTGGAGATGAAAAATGGATGTCTATGAATGCAAAATAATTGATTAGTTATGGGTCCCCCTAATATATGTAAGTTATTTACTAGTCATATCCGTTAGCAATATAACATGAATTCGCTCAGTAAAACAAACGTTTTTCGGTAAAGGCAACAATTTTGTTGAAAGTTTAAACAATTTCAACTTTTGCTTATACATATACGCGCATGCACACATATGCACGTACAGATATTTAAAAACCATTGAAAAATGAGAACAGAGAAAAACATTATAATGAATGATACGTTGATGTGAGACCGAGTTAAGTTCATTCAATTCAATGGAACCAAATTTCATTTACAATAAACACAAATCAAATTGTTATTGTGCGCTAGGAAAATAAATTGCCTTTCTTGAGGTAAATGCTATTTATATGTATTTGTGTGCTTATTTACTAACACATTTGTATGCTACCATCTATATATATATATATATATATATATATATATATATATTTATAAATGAAGGTACGGCAAATATCTAGACAAGTAAGCATAACACACAAGCACACAATCATATATATATATATATATATGTACAATTATACATGTATACAAGCATTTGAGAAGTAAGTATATGCGAGGCAAGCAATTGTCGAAATCTATCGAAAATGTTGACTCAACCAAAGCGAATGAATGGATGAATTCGACTAACGGGTTTGTTTAAGTGGCGTTGAGGGATGGAGAAGAGTTTTACAATTCCAATCACATCACATTTTATGAATGTATAAATGAGTACTTATTCATACCCGGTTTACGTATATGCGTGCATCTGTATATACATACATATATATATATATATATATATATTGTGTGTGTGTGTTTGTGTGTGTGTGTTTGTGTGTGTGTGTGTTTGTGTTTGTGTATGTGATTGTTGAAGACGATAAAGTATAATATTGTAAATTCAATACAAATTGTTTGGCCTCAGGATATGTTAATAACGGAAACACTTGCATTTGTGAGTACCGAGATTTTGATTATGCGATTTGTGTGTGTGTGTGTGTGTGTGTGTGTGTGTGTGTGTGTATATATGTTTTATTTCATTTTTTTATTTTTTATTCTTTGCTTCTTCTCTTTTTTGTCATTTGCCTTGCTTCAATTTCGGTTACCCTTCTCGGAAACGTTTCGTTGTACAAATACATTAGATTTTCATTAATTTAGAAGTGATGCAGTAATTCAATTATTCACAATAAATACGTAAATTCACTCGCAAATGCACAGTGATTCAGAATGTAACAAAGGACAAAACGGTATAAAGGCATTGTTGTCGCCCTTTTGCAAAATTTTACAAATCAATCAGTGATTGTTTCTCTTGTCTCTTTAAGACATTGACGCACATTTCCTTCAATAAATTGAAATATCGCTTGTAACTGTGTATTATATGCGCGAGTATGTCTCTCTGTGCATATATAATAAGTAATTCAAAAAGTATTCAGCCTGTTTCTCACCACATCTTCGAAGGCAAAAATACAGAACATGTACAAGAATTACATTGCAAATCTCACCCCAAAAAAAAAATGAAATTGAGCCAATTTGCACGCTGCGATGCAAGTTATAGATGTATTTGTATCGAGACATAAATGCTGGGAAATTCTATTCCATAAATATTCTATATATTCTATAAATATACATGTGTGTGTGTGTGTGCGTATTTCTCTCAATCTCTCCAGACTTCGCCATATAATGATGATGATGATGATGATGATGATGTTTCTTACTTGATTCGCAAACGAGATCTGCGACGACCACATCTTGCCACAGACTGTATCCGGAAAAATCAAATGAAACTAAGATTATGTTCGCCTCAATACCCTATAAATTTTATTAATCAAAGGCTTGATACTTTTTTCCATAATTTTTCAAATATATTGCATATGTAGTTTCAATTTGCGTGCGTTATTGTAATCAAAGAATATTTGCTAGATTGTGGTTAGATTTGTATGAACCCAAACTGAGTATTTGAAGAATTATTTACGTTTATTGGTTATATTGGTACTAAAGCAAGAGCAAATTTAATCATTTGTACGTGCATAGGTAGGTGCGCATACATGCTAACAAATATGTTTGTATAAATATATATAAACGTTCACGTACACATATTTATTTAGATACGAAGGGCACATAATAACAGTAAAACTAACAAAGAACGCTTACGAAATATTGCCTTTTATTAGATTACATTGAAATGTGTGCGAATATGACTTTTCGACAGGGATATACACATTTATATACCAAGGTATATATACCGATATATATATATATATATATATATATGTATATATATAATGAGAGAGAGAGCGGGAGTGTGTGTGTGTGTGTGTGTGTGTGTGCGTGTGTGTGTGTG
>KK502420.1:1895748-1918025 GCA_000688735.1 Glossina austeni | reverse complement strand
AGAGAGAGAGAGAGAGAGAGATAGAGAGAGAGAGAGAGAGAGAGAGAGAGAGAGAGACATTGCGATCAAGATGTCCTTACGATTAGTTGTTCCCGCCGCAATTCTTCTAATAAAGGGAAAGTTTAGCCAGTCACAAAGAATGTCCTTTACGGGAAGAATTTGCCCAAGAAGAAGACTTCTTTAGGATCCATTCGTTTGTTGCAATTGTATGGCCCAGACAAATTCTCGCATATGTTTTATCAGCATTTGCAGTCTTTCCATAATTTCCTCTTTAACTTTCCGACCAATGTATCTTTGAAAGTCCAACTATTCCGCGTTATCGTCCATGATTATAGATGCAAAAGCAGATGATTTTACATTCACATTGTCAAAAATTTAAAAACGAAAAAATACTATAAACAAAAAATGAGATAAGAAACTTTTCACTTACATCCAGCGGCTACTATAATGTGTAATAAAATCGCATCTTTTCTTTGTCAGCTATTAGTGCTATCTTTGACATTTATGAAGACTTCCATGTCAATATATACAATTGCTAAAGGGTTACATGTGTTTTTCTAAGCATCAAAAGTGCGTCTTTTCGATTTTTATTATATCTGTAAAGAAATCGTTTCCGATTACCGCTACGCTATTAAACGCATAATTACGGGACGTGGAAACAGCGAAACATTCGAGCGAATATTGCGCAAAATCATATATCAAAAGCGAAGAAATCGCGTCAAAGTCTCTCAAAACTTCAAGTCCTGTTGACGTCTTGTGAGTATTTCTGAATTTCTTCCGTCAGCAAAACTTTTAATCAAAATATTGTTGGAGTGAATACTGAAGGCGCGAAAAGAAATTGAGAGAAACTTAGGAGAATAAATGAAAAGTTTTTATTTTATACCGACATAAAGACCCGAATAAAGACTAAAAGAGATCGTTAAGTTTCTCGTTTTCTTTTTGTATTTAGAAAACCTAGACCGATACTTAAAGAAATGGCGACGGATTCTCATACTGTTCATTGTACTGGTTTCCCTGGTTATGTGATATTAAGCGACTGAGTGAACGTGTATTAGGACAATTTTGACTACCGACGTGAAATGGACGAATATCTTCAGCGATATATAAGCACAGATATGACTTAAATTGAGTCGAACGAATAAATTCCATCTAATTAAAAGTTGGAGCAACTTAAGGCAACCAGAATCACTTTCTTTATTATGTATTTTTATTTAAATGGCGAATACGCAAAGTTCGCCCCAAGGTTTGTCTAGTTTTCTTATTTTCTCTTTTGTATTTATTTATTCATTTTCTTCTTCTGCTTTCTTTTTTTTTTTTTTGTATGATAATGTCTCTGAGACATTGTCTGGTTGAAATAAGAGCATTTCTAGTTAGTCTGATGAGTCAAAACTGTATGTAGTCGTTCTGTTACTGCATACGAAAAGTATGGCATTCGCGTTGTCGTAAACTGTAAATGTAAACTGTTGTTCTGTCTTATTATCGTACATTAATTTAAAGTGACAATACGCGAGTACATAAATACATATGAGTATACATACACGTATACAATAAGTACGCACTTATGTAATGTGTATTGGTAGGCAAAAGTTTTTGAAAATGTTAATAAATTTACATTACATGCGCTTTCTTCGTGGTTGTCGTATATATCGGTTTTCCAACACTTGCCGCAAATTCCGACTAACGCATAAATACTTACTTAAATACATGCATACATACATATATGCATAGATCGCATACACACAATGTATACGTAAGCGTATACATCAAGTGACAAAGCGTCTAACTTCATTTATGCTCATATATACATACATACATAGGTATATATACATACTTACTTACTCAAGTTTTATTTGTATTAAATGTATTTCTTATTTATTTTTGGTCGTTCTCCCTTATGCCCACTTTTTCCCTCTCCCACTTATAGCCAAGCATGTCACATACTTTAAATCTTAATGAACTCTACTTTTTACTTTCAACTTTTTGTTCCGTTCAACTTTTCTTCTGCTCTTTTCCTTTTTGATACGATTTTATATACACATACGGACATACAGACATACATATATATATATATATATATATATATATAAACAAGCATATATATAAACAAGCATAAATACAATACGCTAGTACAGTGCAGAGTAATATAGTATAGTTTAGTTCAGTACGGTTCAGTATGGTTCAGTATGTATGCCTTGAGGCACCTTAGAGTGTGAAATACTTTGAACATTGCTCACACTTTCAATGAAAGGCAACCCAATGACTGGCTGGCGGGTGTAAAAGTTTTGCGTTCCTTTTAACATTTGGTTGCATTGCGAAAATTGCTGCTACTTTCCATCATCAGACAGACGGTACAAGAGGCGACGGCGAATTCGAGCAATGAAAATGAAAATGAAGACAGAAAATTTGAATAATTCTAGAAAACAACATTTAAACGCAATAAAACAACAATAGCATTCGTTATTGGGCCTTTGGCACAACAACAGTAAACACGCACACGCACACGCACATGCACACGCAAACGCAAACGCGTACACAAAATTATATAAATAATAACAAACCAACATACCCACTTAAAGTATCTATTGGGAGTGAGAATTGTTCGGTTTAACGTTACCATGTTTGTGTTAATGTCAGTATGTAACAGAGCGTCTTTATGCTTTGCAATCATTGCTTTTAGTGGTACAATTCCTTTGGTACGGATTTCTTCGAATGCAAACACAATACTGCAACCAAAACAACATTTATAAACAAAAAAATAAATAAATAAATAAATAAATAAAAAATAAAAGTAAAGTAAGATAACAACAAAAGGCAATAAAAAAAAAAAAAAAAAAAAAAAAAAAAAAAAAAAAAAAAAAAAAAAAAAAAAAAAAAAAAAAAAAAAAATTAAAAGCAACGCTTGTTCAAAAATAAAATGTTACTTTTAATTTTATTTTATTGCATTACATCGCTATGAATATACGTAAAAAAGGCGCGTATGTATATTTCAATGGAAGTGCGGATACTTGTAACATTTAATCTTTAAGGACCTTTCCGTTTATTGCTTTTGTATACACCTATGAGCATGTCCTTGTGTGTGTATGTATATATATATAATATATATATATTATATATAATATATATATATATATATATATATATATATATATATATATATATATATGTGTGTGTGTGTGTCTGTGTGTATGTATGTAAGTATATGTAGACCTTTTGACACATAAACAAACAAACAAATAAATAGTGCATTAAATTTCTCATTCGCTAAAACACTTCAGAGTAGTTTTCCTAATTATTTATGTATTAATTTGTGCATTCATCTGTTAATTCTCAAGCTCTTGAATTCTTAGATATGTCCGGTTCAGGCAGTGCCAATGCATTCACAATATTAATTTTTCAGTTCATTTAATTAACTGTCTACAGTTCATATAATCCTCTAACTGCCCATAAATCTCAATCCATATGTATGAAGCACTTAATCTCGACCTGAAAGAAACGATAAACCAAAGTTAACAAACGCACGAAAAGCCTTAATGTAAAGATATCCAGACGCGACATTTCAAGCTTTTCCATTTTATTTGATTATTATCAATAAGCGAAAGACTTGTAATGTTTAAAAAATTATTGTAACCGCGAATAACGTACAGCACGGCACGGCACGGCACGTCACAAATCATTGATTATCAAATTAAAACAGTTATCTGCATTCACTTGCGAGCTCTCATATTGCTATTGTTTGCCTCTTTTTATTTCATATTTCTCTAAGGACCAATGTCAAACGAAATGATTGTCTATTAGGTAGAAGTGAACGCTTTAGAGTCCTATAGGACATGTCCGTCTCACATAGATTCATTTTTTTCAAATTTATTTCATACTGGCGAGACATCGTGAGTAAGGCACTTCACCTTTCAGTTCATACACACTAACCGATTAATCTTTGCCCGTGGCATTGTTCTAACAACTCTCAAGTATAGCTTCGATAACCGATCGGAAGCACATTTCCTGTATTATTAGAAAAAATTCAAAATGTTCCAAAAACCATTTCATAGCTAGAATGTACGTTTCTTATGTTGTTACAAAAATACCATATTTGCTAAAATGAAAACAAATTGTAGCAAGTAAAACCAATTGCATCGCAATATCTCAACAATTGCGGGCCTTAGGCTGAACGCAAGAAAACAGGATAACCAGAAGGACAGACGGACAGACGGACGGGCGGACAGACGGAGAGACGGACAGAATTCTGAATCGAACGATATAATAAAAAATAAATCCTTCTAGATGTCGCATACATTCGCACAAACCTAATATATTCCTGTACCCCAAGTGGTGTATGCAAAAAAAAAAAATGGTAAAACCAAATGCAGATTCACGATACTTTATCTGGCAATGTAGCTGGCGACCAACGCGTTAAGACTAACAACAACAATTCGCGGAACATTGCATTGGTCAATAGAAATTAGTGCGAAAATGTCACAATGAAATTTGGTAAACTTGCTTGCAAAACAGGTAAATAAGCAGAGTATTTGCGGAAGGCAAAATCAATCGTGTCAAGTCGAGTTGAAGCAGCAGAAGCAGCATTGCAAACATAACTTTGTGTAAAAAACTTGCAAACAGATCTCTCTTCTAAGTGTTGTAAATAGAACCTACATTACCCCAAAATTCGATGGTATAAAGTTAACCACGCCAGTAACTTTCTCCCAATTTTCACTAACAGTCATAGACAAGCAAGTTAACAGTACCATCAGGCATTTGCCTATGGTGTAGATGAGTGGGCAACATTTTTAGAAATTTTTTTCCTACTCCTTTAGTTATTGTTCTTAAGAATTATAGAAAGGTTCTCAACGCTTTTCGTTATGATTCTGGCATTTCATTAGCGACTTGAGGTCGCTATCTGTTATGTTCCCGTAGTCAGTCAGTCAGTTCTCATTATCTTTACTTATTTTTTTGCAAGTAAGGTCAAGTTCTATGAACGCTTCTAGCTCTTATTTTGAAACTTCATAAATGAGTTCGTGTCGTTAGTTACAGAGATTTTTGCAAAAATTTTAGACTTGCATCCAAAAAAACCAGTTGGACGAGTTGGTGGTCCATGAATAATGGAAATAATTCAAGCACTCGTAAAGCGTTACAGGTAACCTTTTAATTCCCAAAAGTTTGCCACAATTCCTTATTAATTTCCATAAAACTGGCAAACTTTACGATAACAACTATTGTCCTGTTTGTATAAAATAAAATTTAATTAAGTTCCCTATCGGGAAGAGTTAAAATTAAGACTTTTATAATATCATTTAAATATTGCTGTATTTTTTGGAGGTTCGAAAGATTAAAATTAATGAAAAAAAAAAAGTGAAAATATTATAGTCGAGCTAGGTCGATTATTAAATACCCTATACCACATTTTGGCTAAGAAAGAGGGCAAAGTATTGTAGAATTTAATTACACAAAAACACATATAGAACTGTGAGCGTAAAGTATTTAATTGTCAACCTTGGCCGAATATAAAATTTTTTATTGTTTTATTGTTTATTATACCATGCACCAGCTGTGGCACAGGGTATATTAACTTAGTGCGATTGTGTATAACACGCAGAAAAGCTTAAGATAGACCCACTATTTATCATACTTGAATTGATCTAAGCCTGTCTGTGCTTCTGTCCACGTAATTTGTGTTTTAGCTACAGGTCGTAATTTTTGAGATATTTTGATAAAGTTTGGCACAGTGACGTGTTTCGACCCACGGACAAACGCTATCGAAAATGGTTCGGATTGGTCCACTTTTTCGATCACTCCCCATATAACGCCCTATTCTGAGAAGTCGTTTATTGGATAAGAATTGTAGCATACAAAATTTCTTGGTAAAATTGGCTAAGTATTATTTTGGCATTCTCAATAGGTATGAAAACTTTAGGCTGGCTGGGGCAACTTTTGAACCCTCTCTCTTATAACGAGAACCAAAGTTTATGTGGCACAAAAGTCATGATGAAAATCAGATCAAAGTAGAAATTTAGGATAAAAAAAAAATAAACTGTACCAAATTTGAGCCATCTCGGCCTATTTTTTTGAATGCTACCCTGTATATAGATTTTTAACGAAGTAGAGGAGTCTAAGTTTTAATAATTTAAAAATTGATCCGTAATAGTAGTTTGATATAAAAATTTGCTGAAAAAGCTGAATTTTGAATACGTGCCACATATTTCGAAGCTCTTTGCCACGATCATTCTTACGGCAAGTAAGCTCTTATTTATTGTTAATATAAAGTTCCATAATCGTAGGTCCATATCAAAAAAAAAGGGTGTAATTTTTGTGTTCTATGGTAAAAATAAGAATTATGTTAGACATTCTGGTGTAGGGTATTCAATAGTCGGCCTATACTACCGACTATAATGTAATAATTTGGTTTTTGTATATATTGTTTGTTATACATACATAAACTATAAAATAAATTGAACTCAGCAAAATTGCATCCTACTCTTAACCGTTACGTTAAGATGGCTGTTAAGATGTTTTGTATTTATAGCACATTCTCACACTTTTCTGGTATCTGACTTTTCCCGGGCATGTTCTTATCGCTGATCTTCGCTCTGGCAATTTCGACTTTTTGCCTTTCACGCATGTATTTTTATTCCTTCTTTGCTTTTATTTTTCTTCTTCTTCTTCTTCTTCTTCTTTTTCCTTTTCTTTTATGTTTTCGTTCGCACTGGTTTATACGTACGGGCATAAGTATGCTGCTCGCGTATTGATATATATGCGTTATCAGTTCATTGCAGGATTTTAAATGTGGTGGTTTTGTTTGTTTGATTCTTCGCGCTTAACAGTATATGTTATGTGGGTGAGATGATTTTATTTTTGCGTAAAAGTATTATTTAAATGTTCCCCTTTTTATTTATTTCAAGCTTGTCTTAACTAATTTTGTTAACTGTTTTTGTAGCATAATTTCTTTAAAATCGATATTGTGAATATATTCCTAAAAGGATGGCATTAATCGTCAACTATAGCGGGACAAATTTTCCAATTACATTCCGATCACGGATTCACGAATTCACGTATTTTATATCACTCATACCATCGCTGAAGCCTCGCCAATATTATCATATATTTCATCTGTAAACTATAGAGAGTCTATGGAGCATTCTTATCTTTTCCGATAGCGAACTCATCAATTAATAGAGGAAACGGTTCAATTTACAAATAGTTTTAGCATTGCTGACGTTATATGAAATTTAAGAGTTTAAACCATGATTTTAATTGCAGTCACATCGATGGCGACACGATTTTTGAATAGATAATGTTCAGTTATTTTTTATGCAGAAATTTCATCTTTACTTCGTGTGACGTACGTACGTTTATGTTATTTATTTTATTTATTTATTATATTATATTTAAAAAATTTAAATTACCTTCAAGCATACTTGACATAATGTAATGCAATGCAATGCTATGTGCTATGCAATGCATTGCAAGTGCTATATGATGCTTATAAGCATTTCCCTATTAACTTTACTTTACTGCTTTATTATATAAAAAGAGGAAGAATTCATTTTTTTTTCCATGAATTAACTTAATTTTGGAATTGTAGAGCGAATTATTTGAAGTCGTATTAGATGAAAAAAAAAAAAAGACAAAAAGAAGAAGAAGAAAAAGAAGGATGAGAAGAAGAACAGTAATAATAATAAGAAGAAGAAGAACTACAAGTTGATGTAGATATAGAAAATGAAATAGATGATAGATGAATGTAAACCAGCTTAATGCGAATTATAAAGAAAAATGTTGTTTGATGCCCGTAAAGGATTCTATAGAATAGAATATCCTTTAAAAGAGTCTGCAACTCTCAGCTTAAATGGATGAATTTCTTTTCAAATTTTACATAAATGCACATATATAACTATATATATATACGGGCGCGCGCGCGCGCGCACGCATACATGCATACATTCATAAACGCATGCACATACATATCATATATTTATGCTCACCGGCATTTTTTACTATAACTACTTATGTATCCACAAATGAACGCACGCTTGTATGTGTATGCATGTTTTTAGCTTTTGGAAAAACGAGAAATCCCATAAATGTTTCGTGAATAGAAAGAAATACGATGAAAGTGAATTCACATTTTGTTTGTCGTCGTTGTTGTTGTTGTTGTTTTTTATGCTACTTTTTTCTATTTTTCTTTCCTTTCATTTTAGGGGGAAAAAAAAAAGAAAAAAAACAAAAATACATAATTCAAGTTCTTTCTGGGCGCGTATGTGTGCCTGTGTATTGGTTCCTACGTTTTTTTCTTTTTTTTTCTTTTCTCTATAATAATTTCTATGCTCTCTCTGCTACTACTACTTTAGTAGTAGGCAACGACTGACTACAACAACAATAATAATAACTTCAAAGTTCGGAATATATGCAATCATATATATATATGTGGGTATATATATAAGTATATGCGTGTCTTTTTGTACGTGTATGTATATGATGAGTTTTTACTGTTGGTGTTGTAGATGGAATAAATTTTAGTTTCATTTTGTTAACTGCTGGAAAAATGTTAGATTAAAGTTCGCATACATTCAAACACACCAATACCATTACGATGATGCATACATGCATGCATGCAAACAGGCATGTGCAAGCGTGCAGTCGTACGTTACGTGTTTGTGTAACTATATGAGTATTTTATTTTTTGGCGGCCGTTGCAATTTGAAATTAAGCCAAAGAAACGAAAAAAAAACAAAAAACCAAAACACAAAAAATAAATAAAAGAACAAAAAACAGAAAAGAAAAAAAAAAACAAAACGAAAGAGAAAACAAAAATCCAAAAAAGATTTCAAGCCTGTGTGTTTTTCCAAATGTTTGTCTATATGTGTAAGCATCTGAGCATGTTCTATATGTGTATGGGCGCGCAATATATATGCACATATATATATATATATATATTTACAGATAATTGTAAATGTGTATATAAAAGTTGAACAGTCAGTTCTATACTGACGTGTTCAGTGGTCCGTGCTTAAAGGAAGATTATCGGAGCGCATGAGTTCATGCAATTTATCTAAAGCGATGGTGCAATCGATTTAACTTGGAGAGTTTTTCTTCTTTTTTTTTTTTTGGATGTGGGGGGGGGACGGCGATGGGGAGAGGGGAGGGTTTCTCGCTCGCTCATTCACTTTCTCTTTTTCTCTTTATGCAGCGAAAATAAGCGCAAAAAGTTTGAGAGAAAGAAAGAAAAACAACTTCAATAATAACAGCAACAATAACATAACATATCTAAATCGAATCAAATTTGTTACTTCATTCAAATATTTGTAGTTTTCAGGGCTCACGCTTTCATACATTAAACCAATCGCATACACCATACACCATACACCATACACCATACATACACCAACAAATATATAAATACATATATAAATAAATATGTATATGTATATCTATAAGTGCTTACATTTTTACGTGCATGCCATAACCGGGATTTATGGAGTACGGCAGTTTGTCTTTCCTCCTCTTTTTTTTTTTTTGTTGGATAAGCCTTTAAAGTGTACTACGGCTTTGCAAGAAAAATTCAATTGAAGTGCATTTGGTATCCGTTCATTGTATTATCACGGGATTAATATTTGGCGCTAATTTCTTTACGCAGTGCAGCCATGGACGAAATTATTGATCATCCCTTTTTAAAACGGATAAATACGTTAACGTATTAGAAAAGATGAGAAAAGATTTTTCAAAAACCATTTACACGCTACGAAATGTACTGGTAACGTCTGTAAGAGGCATTTTTAGGCCGCATTTATAGGTAAGCAATTTAATAGATGTTATGAATGTTAGATAAGTCGACACCTACGTCGAGTTAACTTAAAGCGAATAATATCTCATTATAAGAGTTACCAACACTATCTCCAGTTCTCAAATTCCTTCGGCCACTTCTAGAGTATTTTACATAATTAAATTTGCATACGACGTTAAACGCTGAGAGCATAAGTACGTAATAGAAATGCATATGCATTTGTGTAATGTACGCACAGCCTAGAAGGAAAGGATATAAGAACAAGTAGCACGCTCACGAAACTGTTACGTTTGCATTATCATAAGAATCAAATTACACCGCGCGTTCTATATTAATTGAATATGATGACGTAAGCATACTCGTAAGACATATATCGAATATTTGAACCGGATTATTTGGAAATGAAGATCAGAATTCTTCCGCAAACTAAATACTGTGTATCGACTCGCATAGGTAATGCTACTTAACGCCTTATCGCATTATGGTAATAAGAAGCAGCCGAGCAGCTTAAGTAGATTTGCCCTCAATTTCTCGCACTCAACCCCGCTTAGTTGAAACTTTTAATTACGACAGTGAGAGAGAGAGAGAGACAGAGAGAGAGAGAGAGAGAGAGAGAGAGAGAGATTCTTAGGGAATCCTCCTTGTTATACACTTTGTATAAAATTAACTTGTCTCGCAATCACACGAATGCTTCAAAACGACGGTTTCTGTTATAAAATCCAAGGAAGCACCCAATAAACACTGATGTTAAATTAAAAATCAATACTACCAGAATGCTTAAGACGTTCAAATGTCGTATTGTGAACTAACTTCACATTTAGTTTTATTCCTAAAATCAGCAGAACGATCTTTGACTATTAGTGTTAAGATGAAGTCTGAAGAGATTTCACGTATCAAAACGTTGTTTGTGTTATGTGTTTACTGTTTACTGTCTCTCCTTTTTTTTTTTTTTCATTCACAAGATGAAGTTTCAAGTTTTCTTCCTCTGTCCTGACTGACTCAAGTGCGTTTATTTATGGTCGTTTACGATATTAGTGAGAATTGCAACTCGGTTGTCCCGCTCCAACTATGGGTATCCTATCCATTAGATTGTAAATAGTTTCCAATGTTTAAAATGTGAAAGAAGACAAATACGGAGAAGAAGGAAGAATTTGCAATTTATAATAATAATCAATAAAATTGACACCTATATGGCCGTATCCGACTACTTGGGGGGGGGGAGCGGGGGAATTGCGTTTCGTAATAAAAAGCCTTACCACGATTTTTAACAATTCGTTTTTCTAATTATGCCATCAGTTCAGCGAAAGGTTCGTTTCATATCTTTTAAAAGTAATATGCAATGCAATCACGTTACGAGTCCGCGCACTCGAAAATGTTTGCAATTTTGTTAAAACGTTATTTTTACGCAAATAAAATGAAATAAGAATAATAGCTAAAGGGAAAACTTCGTAGCATTTTTCTTTATGCGGCCACAAACAGCGCGACAACATTCAATAGAAAAATAACATAAAAAAAAAAAAGCACTCTCGCGTTTGTTAATGGTGTTGAAAGTAACTTTGCGTTGAAAGTAAGCCAACATTCTGCAAGAGTTCGCTATGCTGTTGCAAGGACGCTTCGTGGGCTTGTGAAAAAACTCCTGGTGTTTTTTTTTTTTTTTTTTTGGAGACGCTTTATCAAACTTAACACGTTCGATCGTGGGCAAAAAGCGGACGAAGAGTGTTTTAAAAATTTGAGCCTTCACATAGTTGAGTAAACGATCGGATACGAGAAAAATTTGTTAATTGGCGCCAGGTAAGATCAGGTTTTATGTTTAATAGGATTGGATCGGGAATTTCTGCAATGCATCCCCGCCTCTATCGCAAACAACTAATGCGATTAAAGGGAGTAACTAAGATGCAGCTTAAAGAAATTATCAGGAGGAAAGGCAACGTATTCCGCTAAAAGAATGCGAAAGCGTGCATAACTTTAATGAGTGGGCCAAAATCAAAAGATCTACCCCGGAACACTTCTAACGCATCTATTATTTTTTACTACCTCCACTTTCTTGAAATTCTTTTAAACTTTAAAGTTAGAAATGAACTGAGGTGCTCTTCAATTCAAGGCAAAATTGGTATTCGGTATCGGGTCAACATATGAAAACGTACTGGTCGGGAGGTAGGCCTTAGGTAGGATAGCCTTTTTGGGATTTTAAAGCCTTTACTTCCGCAGTAACGTAGTAACGGTCATAACGGTAACGGCAGTTGCAAACATTGATTCAACCGATACAAAATATTTCGCAGCTATTTCCCAGAAATTTGAGAAAATGCATAATTTTTGAAAATACGACGATATGTGGTGGGCATACAGCCAGCCATACAAATCATCCGTTCCAATTCATTTTCAAAATTCATTAATCCTTAGCCCAGGCAACATTAGTATAGCAAATAGTGTCCAAATATCTCGTGAATATGCGATACGATTTGCGACATGGAGAGACATCAGACAAACAAACAAACAAACAAACAAACAAACAAACGAACAGATGAACAGACAAGTCGCGATCAATTCACGTAATCTGAACCTGCTGATATAATGAAAGGTGTACTTATTTCCATACCTATCTTCTGTGCGTTAAAGACTCAAAGGATCAAAGTGATGTAGGGTACAAAATCTGCATATTTGACGTACAGGCTCGATGGTGACGAGGACGTGAGTTTATCGTTTACGTGTTGCTTTCAGAAACTAAAATCTCCTCATTTACTTCTAACACATGTCGGATGAAATTTGACAGCATGCAGAGGAACTGAAGCTAACTTCGGTAACTGCAATCTACCTTGATTGCCTATATCGAGAATAGTAACGAGAACTTCTTTGAAGATTATTCTCAGCGATTAAGTCAGCGGTTTCGTCGCCAAGCGAAGCTTCGTCACATTTAGTTATGATGGCAACGTGAAGTCTTATATGGAATATGCCATAATATCCACAAAAAATTTGACGAAAAAATTCATGCTGGAATATGGAGGTACGAGGAACACTACGTCCTGCTAATATCTTTCGCTGTTGGTTTTAATAAAACTGTGGATTAAAGGGGGGGCCTTTAAATCGAAAGCCTATCGTACAATTACGAAAGGATTGCCAGCAAAACAACTTGGAAGGTATAAATATTATGCAGCAATTATGCTCTACTAAGCAGGTCAGGTGCCTCTGACCACATTTCCGATAAAATTGCCTTTCTGTTTGATTGTTTTTCTTGCATTGAGAACGTTCAAAATGCTTCATATTGCGATAAGATTTTCGTAAGCAATGAATCAAAATGCATCAACCTCTCCCACAAGTGTCTGGATGGTAGTTAAAATTAAAATTAAAAAAAAAAAGTAAATGAAATGAAATTTTTTTATTTTTTTTTATTTTTTTTTTGTTATTAGAAAGGGTCGTAAACTTTAAATTTTTGTTGGATATTTTGTTGCTCTTACCCGATAAAATTGCGTATCGTATAATGCTGCATGCACACAATATTTCTCATATAGATTTCTTTCGCCCAACAGGACATGCAATAACCAAAGCGGTAGGTATTCCCAATAAGGTTCATACAGTTTTCTACTTTGTCTGCTTTTCTTCTATGCTTTTTATTATTTCTCGTTTTTGTCCAATTTTAGCTTAAGAGGTTTGTAAACGAAAGCATAGAAAAGAAATCACTTAAAATCATTACAAATGTTGCAGAAGTTTTTCATTTACAATCTCGCAGTATTTTCAAACAGTAATTTACAAGTTATTAATGAAACATTCTCGAGTTGTAGTTAAGCTACTTGTTCTTGTTATACACTAATGATGGAGTTTACGGTATATGCAGCACACATACATAGTTACGAATGTACCTTAAGTTTTGTGCTTAATAGTCGTTATTTTTTCCATTGTTTGCTATATAAATATAAGTTTGGTTGTGTGCATTTCATGCATATACACATATAAATATATATATATATATATATATACATATATAGGGCAGTACCCACATTCACCATATATATACATATATATATATATATATATATGTATTGATTCCCTCGTGGTGCTGTTGGTGAATATTACGAACGTTGGTAATAGTAGCAGTGGCAGTAGTAATAGTTTGTGTCGTTGTTGTTTTTATTGTTATTGCTGTTATTGTTGTTATTGCATAGAGTAATTTGTACATCTTAACATTAATGGCAATAACATTAACCACTTGCAACAACTAACAGCAAACCAAAACAATCATTAATGGTCGGTCAGATGTGCAGAACGAAAAGGCAAAAGCATCAAGAACAGCACTATGTTTGGTAATTAAGCCTTCATGACTGTTGACCACGGCAACTGACCACGACCAGTTTGCTTTCATTAAGTTTTCGGTTGTTCAATGTTATTGTTGTTGTTCTCTTCTCTTTTTTCTTTTTTTTTTTTGCTGAATTCTCATTTTTGTTTTTTTTTTTTTTAATTTTGTTTTTGATAACGTGTGCATATGTGTGTATGTACGCGTTGATGTTGTTGTTGTTGTTGTTATATATATTTCGTTTTATTTTTCATTATTACAAGTGCTTTTTGTTCATGATGGTATTTATCCCGCTATTGTACAAACTGTTATACACTCGGCACACAACACCAACGTATTCTACTGCACTTGCAATTCTATTGAAATAAACATATGTATGCATGCATGTATGTATGTATGTATTTATGTATGTATGTAATGTAGCGTGTGTGCATATATATATATATATATATATATAAATATATATATAAATATATATATATTAGTATGTTTCTATGCGTGCATATCGGGGTATAAATGTATGTGTATATGTGATTATAATACGGTGTTGGCATTTCCGTTAAAGGCTATTCTCGTGCAATAGTCAGTTTTGCCCAAAACAAAAGGATAAAGTCAACTAAGGAAAGACCTTTTGTATTTTTTTTATTTATATTCTTTTTGTTTTTTCTCTTTTCTCTTTTTTAATATTATTACTGCTTACATACATTCTCATATTCATAGTATTTCATTATACAAAAATATATCGCATATATATGTCGCATATCTCTCTCTATATATATATATATATATATATATATATATACACGTATATCTATAGATATGTATGCATTTTTATTATTGCACGGCACACTTCATGTACATGCAAAGTATGCATTGATAAACACACGTACGTACAAATCTATAGATGAATTCACATATATGAGCGCTATTCATCAACTCAGCTGCTCTTCGCAAGTACATTTTTGAATTTCTGTGGAATCTTGTAGATGTGTTTGCGTCAATTTATATATATGCACGCGCATTTGTATATATATATATATGCATATATGTATATATGCACGTATATGTATTTTTATTTTTCGTGTCGCTGTTTTTTGAAACGTTAAAGTTCGAATTGTTAAATTTCATCATCACAATGCATGTAAATTGACATAAAAGTTTCTGTCCAACCACTAAGAATAACTCCGACAGTCAATTGTCGTTGTTACACTTCCTACACTCCGCGCATGCAAATAACGGTTACTTACAATATTTTACACTGTAATGGACTTATATTCAATCGATACACTGCCGGCAATCCGAATAGGGAATGAGGGAATACCCGAGCTTTGACTTTTAATGCAATCCCCCGACAATATTTTGGAAAAACAACTCGCAAAAACTTATCAATCATAAATTAGAAACTCGCGATCCATTATTAATCTACATAATAATAACACAAACTGAAAAAAAAAAAAAACAAGTAAGAAAATGAAATTCGGTCGGGACCGAATCTTTTATACCCATCATCGTTCACCCAAAAAAAGACAAAAGAAGTAAAAGAACAAAATTCTCATATGCAGTTGATTTCTTCTTTTTTCAAAATGAAAGTTTTTGTTCTAGAGGCATGTGGGCGGTATAGGCGTGTCCTTTGAGAAGTTAAGGTCAATACGAAACTCTTTTGCAAATTTGAAGTCGATAGCTTCATTTTTGCGGCCCGGAGAATGTTTACCATAAACACTACAAAGTTACACAAGCAGACAGAGCAGATGGACCGAGGAGCAGACGGACATGTTTAGGTGCGTACAAGGGTTGTAACTGGCCAACAATTTGTTTACTTTATGGGGTTTTTGAAGCTTGTGTCTGACCGTTATAAAGGCGTAGAAAAAATAATTAAAATTTGATACACTATAATATTGGAGAGGCGTGGTCAATTTTTCAACTTTTGCACACAAATGCTGCAGCATCGCTCATAGAATGTGCGTTCAAATTTTTGTACATTTATTTGCAATAGTTTATGAGTAAAGAGCCGAAATCAACTTTTCATTCCTTTTTGGAAAACAGAGGGCTTCTCAGCTTACGTGGTGCTGTGCACGCCTCCTTCGACCGATTTAGCCAATTTTCAACACCAATCTGCGTGCATGAACTTCCAAGGTTTTTTGAAGTCGATAGCTTAATTTTTGCGGCCTGCGGGGCTGTTTACAACAAACATTATACAAACGGACAGACGGTCAGACGGTCAGACGGTCAGACGGGCAGACGGTTATGCTTAAATCGATTTAGAATTCGATGTTGATCAAGAATATTTATATAAATTGTACGGTCTCTGATGCTTCTTGAATATACCCATCATTCTTCGGTGACGGGTATGAAAACTAAAATTTAAAATTTAAAAAAAAAAAATTAATTTACAAAGTTAACTGGACGTCCTTATTCGTGCAACGAATACTGTATGCGTAATGTGTTTTAAACCAAATCATTTGCACTTATATGTAAATTTACGAATCAACATTCATTACGACAACAAATAACTCAGAGTGAACGACTGATAATTTGTAAGTAACATACTTAGTCACGTGAAATAAGTAAAATGCTTATAAGCTTATCGTATAAGCAATTTCTCTTACTTCTTCCCACTTCTCACACAATACACATAAATAGTATTTTTTTTTTTTTTTTGATTTTTCAAATATTTTACGATCTTATCGAATAGATTTAGAAATTGTCATTTACAAGCTTTCGAGGATAAACTTATTTAAACTTAAAGTTTAATATCTCAGTATAGAAAAGTGATTTACAAACCTATTTAGTGTAGTGTTTTTTGTAATGCATTTCAAAAAAAACTTTTAAGATCTCTTAAAAGTTCATTTGAACAAAGCTGTGCTCTAAGCTGATGAGTTTTAAAAATTTTAAAGCTTTTTTCTTTTATAATGCGAAGAAGAAGGGATTAAATGCATCAACTTATCGAAGAATTGTGCTTTCAAAAGAAAATTTACCAAAAATTTCCTAACAAGACACGTATCAAGTGCTGCTGAAATTTTGCACTCTAACTCATATATATAACGGGATATTGTTAAAAGGAAAAATTATATTTCTCCTAAAAACAAATCTTCTTTCTTCTTATATGCAAACCATAAACTTTAAATAAATCGATTTATCGAATAATGAACCGTGAAATGGTAGACTTGCTTCACTTAAGCGCTTAAACGATTTTTAGGGAATTTTTAATAAAGCGATGACGTAACGTAAATTTTAGGCGGTAGTTTCCATAGAGAAACGCAGCAACGTTAAAAACCTTTAAAAAACTTCAATCACTCCAGAAATGGCGGACAGTATTCCAACAATATCTGTAAAGAGTACGCCCGCACGATCGGCAAAAACTATATAAAAACATTTTCTAAAAAAAAAAACGTTTTAGTAAAGTGAACTAAAGAGTGCAAAATCAACTTCTTCCAGCCACTTTTATTGCCAGTATATAAGAATCGGCAGCTTGTGGTGTCCTAAGCATAGAAATACAATATGATCGACGATGCAAAGAACATGGATTCGAAATGCCGAAAAAAGCAATCAGATTCTTTCAGCCGACATCTCTACCATGTACGCTGGTTACGCCCGGCCGAAATTAGAGTACAATTTGCATATGTGGGTGGGATCTAATAGACTTTTCCCTCCACATTCTCGAACGTGTACGATGAGTGAAAGGCTCAAATATTCATAGGTAACAAAGACATGTCCAACATTCTCGATGCCGTTGAGCATGGACGTGATACGAACTATGCTCTGCCTGCGTATGGCTACTTCATCAACTCCTTCAAAAAGACCAATCGGCTTTTTCAGCGTTCTCGTTCACTCGTCCTGGCGTTGCTCCGACTCGACCTCCGAGCGCATTCCAAACCCTCTTCCTTTAACCGTACTGTCCGCTTCACTCGTCTTTCTCGATATTCTTAATGCTTCCACTTTCAAATCGAACATGCACAAGTGCTAACTAACTTTTCCTTCCTCCTCTATCCGTCTAGCCGCCGTCATTACAAATACATGTATAATGAACATCTGCTCCATAGCTTTTCAAATCAACCAAAAAAAATTATAGGAAAACTAGACAACACGAATGGGAGTTAAAAACGCCTTAGAGCTCAACTGATTGGACAACAATTGCATCAGTTTCGGAAAAATAAAAGAAAAAGGAAATTTTGGATGTGTGTTGAACTTATCAGCTTATAAACCTCACAGACGGCTGAGTCCAATTATTCAGCAGCGAAACGTCCAAATTGGTCAGAAAATCGTTAAAAGTCTAAATGGTTTTAGTTTTTTTGGTTTGCAAATGAAGGCTAACTCTGCTTATTAACAAAAGATCGCCTTTTCTTGATCGTTTAATTTTGAATCGCCGACTACATAAGTATCGATATATTTAAAGTCCTTACGTACTACGTCAACTGTATGCACGTAAAATTAAATGTACCAAAAAACGCTTCGTTGTTGCGATTATTTTATATTTTCCGATAATGCGCGCACCCTAGATTTTCACTTCTAATCTGAATATTTATTACGTTAAGCTTAGGTTGCAAACCCTATCTACCATTAATTAAAGTGCACACTGTTAGCTTATCCTTCACCATCCAAATATGCGAAATCGCTTTTTTAAAATTACGCTGTTTCCGCGATTATGAAAAGGTCATCATTTGCTTGCCCAGGCAGAAAAGTTCTTTATCGCATACGAGTCTGTTTAGAACAAGAAAGCGGATACCGTACCGGCAGCAGCGTCTTTTAGTGGTTGCGATAAGTGAAGCTGGGCAGAACCAAGAGCATGTGACTTAAGCCGATATGGTGTTCGACGTGTATATCGGCGATAGCAAGAGACCGATAGCTATACACAACGACGAGGAAGTTTTACGTTACAGCCTGATGATCGTTTACTTGTAAGAGTTTGCTCACGAAATCGTCAACAGTTCAACTCGGGCAGCAGCTCCAAGAGGTTAGAGGAGCAGAAATCTAGAAGAAGACTAGCCGAAGGATGCCTGACAGCGCATAGACAAACAACCTGTTCAAAATTGACCCCAGCCCACCGGCACTCTCGCCTTCAGTTCGCTCGAGAGCAAGTCAGTTTGGCTATGGATCAATGAAAGGTAACATTGTCCACTGAGGAGTACAAGATGTATCTTCATGGAGAGACGGGGAATCTACCGAAGACCCGGTGAGCGTTTCACATAATGTTTCTTATCTGAACGTGTCTCGTATGACAGTGGTTTCTGCATATTTTTGGTTGGCATGTCACTAGAAGCAACAATCCAGCTTGGGTTCATCACAGCGCTCAATACTGGCCGCCCAGCAATCGTATTGATATCACATTAAAGACACTCTGCAAGAACATGTAGCGCCTCGTTCGGAATTTATCACCAAAAACTTTGCATGTCCACGTACCGCTGCTGTAGTGCGCATGTACTTGGAGTAAGTTAATGGGCCGGACGTGACGTGCCCAGGTCTTTTTAAAAAAATACCGCGTGACAAGCATTTTTTGACCGACACGTAGCAGGTAAGTATTTTTAAGGTCTCAAGATAGATCATCTTTCAAAAATTATGAATTCATGACTTAAATGAGCGAAGCCGCACTTTTTATGCAGTCTGCACCTATTTATAGTCATTTTCTCGAAATGTGGCCACATATAAAGAATGATTGGAAAAATTGGAAAATTTTTTTTAATTTTTTTGCACTACTTACGTAAACGGTGTAATAAGTTTGTACGAATGTATAATAATATCTACGGTGACGTCGGATAAACCTACCTGTCATTATCCCTAATTATCTGTCTGTCTGTCCATATGTTTTTAAAGTGAACCTACAGATTTTCATTTTTGATATATACTTGCGCGATTTGACCCATAGGCAAAACCTTCTTAAAAATATAATGGATCGAAACGTTTCCACGATCCCATCCGTGCAATGCTTTATTTTGAAAACTTTGCTATATCGAAAAAGCTTTGCAATTTTGAAGTTTCTCAGCAAAACCGTTAAGCAGCAGTATTTTGACGAGGGAAATTGATGTGAGAACCTTAGATAGGATGGGTCACTCCCATCTAACCGTTTATGCGAAAAGTAAGCATTTATATGGTAAAAAAAAAAAAGTCTTATTTTTAATATTCAATGATGAAATTTGGTCCACTGTAGCAATGCGGCCTAGAGGTTAACAATAGCAAATTTGGTCCTTGGTCCACGACAATATCTGCATTTATTTTCGTTAGGCTAAAACAGGCCAGCAAAGGTGCAAAGTTTCGTTAAAAAGGATTTTGAAATATACGTGGAGCGATTGCGGATGGATGGACGGACTTAAGTGCATTCACATTATGATTTTGGATTCTGAATTTATATAATAAACGGTGGTATTATCTAAAGTCATTTTGGATATTGCATACAATATGCAACTGATGCAGACAGAGTATGTTGTTCCAGTAATTAATTCATTTGCATTTAATGCAACTAACAATTGGAATCGAGTCCACATATCATCGATTTGTTTTTGTTTGTTTTTCTTTTTTTCTCTCTTTTCAGCAGACAAATCCAAGTCATCAGGAGTCAATGACGGCCAAACGCTCAGTCTTGGGACAAATTGCAATAAGACACATTTCTGAACTAATGCATTAATTTGATTTGATTATATTCATGATTATCATGACAATAGCATGATTATTTTTGTCTACGAACTTCCGACATTCATTTTTCATTTCCCAACAAAATGTAGCAGACATTTGCATCATTTGTATCTCGGCTTCATATTTGACGGCATGAAAATGATTGAATTTTCAGATAATTCCAAACTGCTTTAATGCGATTAATGATATTGTATGCATTATACAAACGGATGTCCTGTTTACCATAATATTTACAAAACAACATCACATTTATATGCAACGCTTAAGTGAAGGTGTTATGCAGATGTATAGAGATTATGGGGAAAACGATATGCATATGTTTAAAGTCCATATGTCAAAATCTGTTTACCTCTATATATAATGAGAATTGGAAGTCCTTAATAATATTATATAGCACCAGCAACAAGAGATTTCTAATTTAACACCGGAGAACACATGCCACTCTATGCCACTTTTAGCTTTTCATCTGGCCTTGCTGACGACTACAGTAAAAATAGAAAAAAAGAGTTATTTCGCATGAACATAAACTCACAACGGTATCCTATTCCTTTGAAAAGGCTAAAAGGAGAAATCAACCGGGACGCAAGAATTGTAAATGAGAGATACAACTGCAACATATATCCCTCTGATATATGCTTACTTAGTATGATATGTTTCGCTTAAACATATGGCTTAAGAGTGCAATTCTAATAAAAAATAAAAATAATTTTTTCTTAATTTGTATTGTTTCGAGGATCAAAGTGAAAATTTGATTTGATTATAGTGCATTCAGTAAAAGTTTAACAAATACATGCAAAGTCCGCGAACTGGAGGTGTTAGTAAGTCGATCAGCATCATTTCTGAATCAAATGAGCGGATAGTGTTCAGAAATAATTAGATAATAGTTTTCCAAGAAAATCTTTACAGAATCGCACGTTTTACATAATGATATTTTTATTTATTTTTTTTTTCGAGATCGCTTCAGTTTCTTGCTCACTTCGGTCTTGTCGATCGGGGAATCACATTCGTTGATTTGTAACACAATATATTGAATATTAAGAAATTTCGACTTTGGACCTTCATTTTTATGAAGGTGACACAATCCCACAATCCCACAGTCCATTGTCCAAACATTAGGGGCTAACGGGTTATCTGTTGGCTGTTTATTATCTACCTAACAGTGGTCATAATCGATTTGGATGCTTTGTCCTTTACGATTGCTATAACTAATGCTACTACTACTACTACTACTACTACTACTACTACTACGATTGCTCCTATTATTGCAGCTGCTATTATTACAACTATTACTACTACGGCCACTATTACTACGACTGTTACTGCAATTGCTGCTACTTCCCCTATTAATATTGTATTGTTCTTTATTATTAATGAGGCTACTAATACTAATACGACTATACTGTTATTACTTTGACTACTGCTACCACTAGCACAACTACTATTTCAAATGCTACTCATGCCACTAGTGCTACTGCTACCATTTCTGTTATCATAATGCGTCTATTTCCTGAATGTGAAATGTTGCCAAGCATTGTGCTATCTGAATAACTCAATTTCTCAAATCTCGCAAATATAATTAATGGATATGAAATAAAAGAA
>KK502420.1:1854649-1879097 GCA_000688735.1 Glossina austeni | reverse complement strand
TTTTTTTTTTTTTTTTTTTTATTTTTAAAATTTTTTAATAAAAAAGAGTTTAAAAAAAAAAAAATAATAAAAAAAAATTCAAATAAACTGATTTTATTTAATCAAAACTTCTTACTTGTTTTTAGTAAAAAAAAAAGTTAATTTTCCTCAAAAAAACTTGTCTATAATCCGATATGAAGATATATAATATTCGAGTTCATTCTATCCCGTAAAATATATACATTACGGGTTTATAATAATGCGTTTACAACTAGAGTTGCCGTAAGTCTTTCTATTTCACTTTAGTATTTTCAGTATTCATAGTTTTTTTTTTTCTGAATTTCAATGCACGTAATAATTATAATAACGAATATCTTAAATTATTGCTATCTGTACGGGTTCAATATCAAGGCAAGACGGAATTCAAGAATCGTTTTAGTATATAAGGTAAAAAAAAAAAATAGTTATGCAGATTGTTCAAATCGGGCCAGAATGCGAGGCAACGAAATTTTAACCATAGTTTAAACAAAAGAATCGGAACTTAATCTGAGGAGAGCGATAAGTAAAATTTGTTTATTTATCCGAAAAGAAACTTTTTACAATTGCAAATGTATACTCGACTGGACGAATAGACAGACAGATAGACATGGACAGACAGGATTGTTCACTCTATTCTATTTCATGGGTTAATGTCATGGGACACATGTCATTATAATTTTGATCTTTGAAAGATTTATTTAATATATCCAGTGTTTCCTAAATATGATTTTGCTTTTCTAATTTCCTTATTTTAATAGTATGCAGTTTTTTTAACTGCACCTTTGTAGCTTTACACCTTGCAAGGGCAACTTACGTCCATTAGGTGTGGTAATGCGTAATTTGAGGATTGCGAGAATGATTGAATCAACACACAAAAGTGAAAGAACTAAAGGAAAAAAAGAATTATTTATTTTCGTTTGAAGGGTTCGTTTTTGATGTTTTATAGTAATTGCTGTATACTAGAAATGAAGGCGTATTTAAAATATCAACATTTATTTTGGCCAAATAACTAAAAGAATAAACATAAAAATTTATTCGATTTTTTTCTTTTTTTTCTTTTTTTTTTTTTTCTCATTTAATCAAATTAGAAATTGTAAAAGAAAAGTTGTGCTACCTATGCATTCGTAGCTGTGGCAAGGTAATCAGCCTTATAGTGTGAATTTCTAACATATTTCTCTTTCAAAGGTTAATGGGAGACCATTGGCCAAATATGGCCAATGTTGATATAGTCGCAAGATTGGAATTTAGATATTGTCTCGACTCGACTAACAAGTTAAGCGTGATATTTCTTAATTGTCACAAGCGGCGATTTTGAAAACTGTTCGCATTTAATTGCATTACGTTTTTATGGCAATCCAGGCAATGTAACCGTTACTCTTTAATTTCTTTCTCTTTCTCTTTTTCTTATTTCTTGTTTTTTTTTTTTTTGTTTTTTGTTTTTTGTTTTTCATCACTGAAACATCGAAAGAGCGAAACATTAACTATGTAAACTGTTAAGCTATGTACAGATATGAGCATAACAACATAACGTACAATTACAATTTAGTTATAATGATAATGATATAAATTTGCACAGAGTAACGTTTCCACTATAGTGGCGAAAACAGTTATATATAAATCATATATATATATATATCTGCCGCGCTCTATCAATCGAATGAAAGCAGAAATTAAGAGCAAGTGAGAGAGTGAAAGAGAGAAAGCTAAACATACATACATAGGCTTGTGTCGAATTTTCAACACCCAGTGCATACGACTGATAGTATTTCGATCTACGTAAACTCAATATGTCATCTGAAAAATGATTCAAATATATCTTCAAAAAAGGGAGCTAAAGAAAAGAAAAGTGCAGTAGAGTGGAGTTTTCTTCTTCGAATTGTAAAAAGAAAAAAGAAAAAAAAAAAAAAAAAAAAAGAAAAGATGAAATTTTGTAAACCTTCTTCTTCTTCTTCTTTTTGTGATGATAGTAAAATATTGGGATGATTTTTCAAAATCAAATGGTTTTACTATTCAAAATGCATTCAATAATATCGCGACTTTACATTTAAGTCTATTATAGATCGGTACAGCATATGTTTTTTGTGGAATTGCGGAACGTCATCACATCTTATGCACTTGCACGATTGTTAAACTACATTGCATTACACCAAAAGTTGGACGAAGCTAATATGCTTTTTAATGCTCTTTTTGTTTTGCATATATAGTTGGGGGGGAATTGATGAGAATGTGAAACGTTATTGGTGAACTGAACAGAGGCATACTTGAAAATACACCACAGCTCAGAAGATAGACACGACTGCTATATACAGAGGCAGGCACATACGAACACACGCGCGCGTATACAATACTGGAGGTGACCTAATCCAGGTACTGCAGAAAGTGAATTCAGTTACTTTCTTAGTTTCGCCTCGCATGGTATCTCAATCGGAAGCAGCTGACGTGCACGTACCACGGCGAACAGGTTGCAAGATTGTTTTGTTATTTTGCTTGTTTTTGCGTGCTTATCGTTACGTACGCGTATGTATGCGATGTGCGCCTTTCAAATCTAAAAGTGCAAAACGGGAAGCTCGATATTAGAGTAAAACAACGGCAAACACAGCACAGCATCTGCTAAGAGAATAGTGTAACTCATAAATGCTTAAGCATTTCCCTTCGCTTATACCGCAAACAAACTTCAACTAATATAATAAAAACTCACCCAAAACAAAAGACCACAAAAATCGTCTCTATGTTAAGCACATTTTAAACGGACGTCGTTACTTTTTTTTCCCCATTTTTGGATACTTCCGTTTATTTGGCTTTTTTGTTTGTTTTTTGATTTGAATTTTGTTTTTTTTTGTTTTTTTGATTATTTATTTTTTTTAATTTTTATTTTCCTTTTTTTGTTAAGGGCGGGAAGAAGGGGAAAATGAAATTATCTGCCTCTTGCTATTATCAGTGTGTTCTCGATATTCATATGTAACTTAAACGGAAGGTAAAGCCAAAATACGCCAACGACCTAACCTAAGCGAACGAGTGAACTGGAGAATGAATGAATCATGTGAGAATGTAAATAATCAATACGATGTGAATGCAGTTTTTTGTTCTGTTTTCAGCTTTTGCTCAAATTCTCGTCCATACCTCTAATGAAAGCAAACAAGCAAGCAAGCAAGCGGCGAGAGCAAAACGGAATGCATGCACGCATAAAATACTTGCGGTATAGTGCAATAAAATTAAAAGATAAAGCAAATTAAAAAGGCAGCTTGCACGTACGTTCGTACGTACGTACATATATACATACGCGTACGTATTTGTGGGTGCATGAGTAAGATGTATTTGTTGTAAAAAGAAAATCAAATAAATCTATAGTGTCAGTCATTTTGTTGCCAATTGTACGCGTATGTATGCATGTGTATATATATATATATATATATGTATGTTCGTTTGCTTGTAGATTTTTGTATGCATATTTATATGGATTTTTGTATAAGGGTTTGCATTTTGAGTCCGTTGCATTACATTGCTCCGGTGCAATTTTCGATGTTGTTGTTCTGCTATTACCTATGCCATTGTTTGAAGTCTTGTTGTTCCTGTTCCGCTACTACTACTGCTACTACTACTAATACTACTACTACTACTACTACTACTACTACTACTAACACTGCTGATAATATATCAAAACGTTGCGGTATATAAAATTTTCTAATTTTCTGTAAATTCCTCTGTTTATGTTTACATTTGCACCCACTCTCAACCCCTACTCAATCACTCACTAACTTAGTCACATGCTTACACACATACACACATAGCAGAGGTACGGACAATGAAGATATATATGCAGACAAACCCATACATGCGAATAGCACACACATGCTAATTCACCTTGGGGTGTAATTTATGGGGCTAATGTTGTTGTAATTGCTTAGAATAGCTTTGCCAAATAAAATAATTGTAAATAGTGAGCAATAAAAGTGTTTTGTCGGGCTTTCCATGTGCACTCGTGCAGTTTATGCTCCGGTCTGTGCTAACAACAATTGTGCCGACATTCTCTAAACTCTAAACAATAGCGTAACAATAAAAGACAAAAATCGTAATTGCAAGTGTTGTTGTTGTTGTTGTCGTTATTATTATTATTTTTATTATTGCTATAGTCGTCGTTGTCGTCGTCGTCGTCGTCGTCGCCGTTGTTGTTGTTGTTCTTATTGTTGTTCTTATTGTTGTTCTTATTGTTCTTGTTCTTATTGTTATTATGATTGTTATTATCGTTACTCTTACTAATACTTAATAGTGTTCGAGTGCAAAGGGGAAAAGTATCTGTATCTGTGCTTTCGTCAGTTCGCTTTCTACCCGTAAATGCCATTTGCGTATAAATATGCACACAATAATGCACGCACATGTTTGCTTACCGCCGAGTAGAAAGCGAACGAAAGTAAGTATTCATAGGCTATAAGTTTAACCGTACGTTACAGCATCTTCGCATATACAATAAATCTGGATTACATTACCACACCACCACCACCATCACCACCACTACCACCACCATCACCACCACCATCACCATCACCACCACCACTACTGCCACTTTTGGGAATATAAATATTTCACATTTTAAGGTAAGTTTACACTCTGTCATGTAAATGGAAGTCATGAGTCATGACGGACAACAGGCTAAACGCATGCTACAAATATAAACCTATATGCATGCATATATATGTATGCATTCATAATAGATGTTGACATACCATGAAAGAATTCGGAATGTATTTATGCTTACATACGTGTGTATGTTATATTCTTTGCCCCCCCCCCTTTTTCCGCCCAATTTCATGTTTTATGGTTTACAATCTCAGTGTGATGCAGAAAACCATGAACAAAGTCAGGCCAATATAGACAATGCTCTGAAATGATGAATTACTGTGATTGCACTGTTTTTGCCATCATGCCGTATTGTTGTTATCCTACATACGTGCACATGCACTAAGAGAATAAAAAAAAAAAAAAAGAGAAAGAGAGAGAGACAAAGATAGAAAGGGAGAGAGAGAGAGAGAGAGAGAGAGAGAGAGATAATGATATATATATATATATATATATATATATATATATGTATGTTTGTGTATCAGTATAATGAGAGTTTAACTTTAAAGGACTGTAAAAGAGGGGTAGAGGGGGAGGGGGGAGCGAGAAAACGAGAAAACGAGAAAGAACGAGAAAGAGAAGCAATGCAAGAGTTGGTTTTCGGTGATGTTATTTTGTTTAATGTTGCAATTGTTGTGGATGTTCATGATGTTGCCGTGGCTGCTAGTGATGATGCTGATGGTTTATATTTACACACACACACACAAACACACACACACACACACACACACAAACACATACACAAACGTAAGCACTCACGTACACATACATACAAGCACATAACTATATATATATATGTATATGTATATGTATATGTATATGTATATGTCTGCATGCTCATGCACTGGAAGACTGATAGTGAGAGATTGCGGTTATGTCGGCATGCAAAGTGTAATTCATTACAGCCCACATTTATTTGGAAAAGTATTTTAATATTTTGTTATTTGTAGACGAAACGAGACCTATATCATCTTTTCCAAATATACAGTTACTCCAACGCAAACTCGGACACCGTAATAAACTTAGTTTTATTGGCAAATCTAGAGAAAATGAATGCTTGTTGTTCGACATTTCATTACAAGTTTATTAAGCCATCAACAATAGCCAAAAAAGAAAAAAATTTTAATTAATTTATTGCTTTTAAATTAAATCAAACTAGAAAAATTTCAATTAGTCAAAAACTAATGCACAAGCGAAACTCGGACAGTGCCAAAGATTTGTTTGTTATATAATAAATTAATATTTTATGCGTAGCCCCTTGTTCTTTATAATCATCTAAAGCCTGTTTGGTATAGATTCGACTATTTTTTTAAAAATAATTACCTGATATTATTTACCATCATTCTTGCTTTAAGATTTTTTTTGAAGACTGCTTTGCTGGAAATCGCTAACTCCTGAACCATTTTGCCGATATAATCTCACAAATTTTCTATTGGATTTATGTGAGAGCTCCCGATGTGGTGTTTCCACGACGTGGGGGATGTTTTACAGCGTCCCGGATCGCAGTTTGTAGGCTTTGTGCTTTGGGTCATTGTGCTGATACCAGCCATTCTTTTAATATAGGTATACATGCATATTGGTCCATAATTGCGTCCTGGTCCTGCTGCAGAAAACAAGCTCAAATATTGTGCAGTCAATCTTAGATTACTCAAGCGAAGTTCCTCCTTCTTGGTTTTCGTTGGTAAATAAAATGTTTTTCCAGAAGGAAAAATCTTTATTTTCATCTGGCTTCCCTATCGTGAGGACCTGCTTTGTGAAGCACATTTCATATTGTCGTTCCGCATGATTTCTTAACTAAGTCGTTCGCAGGTTTTGATACACACACAATGGGATTTGCTTTGATCGCTCTTTTGCTTTCGAGAATATTTTGTTGTGTACTGACTGCTGTGAAACATTTCCCCCCGTTATGAGAACGCCACCCGAGAGCCCATAACAAATTCGCGGAATTATCTCAAGAAAAAGTCTAGTCTGGAGCACACGGTCTCCGGAAAATCAAAGCTCAGAAAGATCTTAAAGCAAGAATGGGAAAAAATGCTACGTGACAATTGCCAAAAAATTAGCCCACTCCATACCAAACAGGGGTGGGCCACATACAAAGTATTACTTTTTAAGATATACTAACTGAATGAGCAAGTCTTTGATGCCGTCCGAGTTTGGCTTGTGCATAAGTGTTTGACTAGATGGCATTTTGTTTGTTTGATAGATTTGCCAATAAAATATATTGACTACAGTGTCCGAGTTTGGCTTGGACTGACTGTACGTACATATTATTTATTTATTTATGTATTGTCCATTCAAACACAATCTCAGTTAAAAGTGATATTTTTCGGTCATTTCAAGTTTTCTTTTTAAATAACAGCAAGTTTCCTTTATTCAGAGCTGTGTCGATGCCTGCACACTTGTAACACATGCCTATGCATAAGTCCACACAAAGATGAATAGCAGTCAGCCATTAAGACAATTGTAGGACAATAACAGACACATTAACATCACAACTGGTCAAATAACAATAAAATGTTTCGTATTTTTCTTCAACTTTTTTTTTTTTGTCTTTCTTTTCCTGTATTTTTTTTTTTTTGTGTTCTTTATTTCTTTGGCTCTCCGTTTCTTTCCACTCTCGACTTAAGGAAATTTAATTGTTAGTCTCAATAAAATGTTGCATAACTTGATTTAAACAAATTTAAAGATTACGTGCTTGGCAAACATGCATATGTGTTATCGTAGCAAGTAATTTCATTTAGGCAAAGGAAATGAAAGATAATGAAAATTTTTTGCAACGAATGTACTTTTGAAAAAGTAGGAAAGTTATATGTATAAGCTGTAGGGTAAATCTTGAATACTCATCATTACTGAATCAAAAGTTTTTTTTTTCAAAATTATAGATAAAACAATTATCGCACAGACTGCAGCAGTCCACAGCATGACACAAGAAATGCAAAAAAAAAAAAAAAAATAAACAAAAAAATATCTAACTTTTGTAAGTTCAAAGCTTACACATAAAATCATTTCTTTGATGCTATGAAAACGATGCTCAACGAGAATTACTTTTAAAACCTGTAAAAGAAACAATTGTTTTAAAATCTTTTAATAATTTTCCCAAAACAATTTCTATAACAATAATAATACAGCCATGGACACATCTATAGCATATTCCCGATCATTTGGAAACAAAAAAAAAAAAAAAAAACCAGAAAAGTTGATTTTTACAATAAAAACAATTCTAAACTAAGTCACAAAAGAAAATTTAAGATTGCTTAAGTAATGCAAGTAAAAATTTAAAATTTAATTTACAACAAAAAAAAAAAGAAAAAAACCCAAAACTATGGAAATCGCTTAGTTTTACAAATAGCATAAAAGTTTAAGCATAAAAAAAAAAAAACTCCTTTCTCTTTACTATCGCGCTGTCTGCCGAACTGATTGTTACCGCATCACAAATTAAAAGCCTCGCTTTCATGCAAGCTTCCGATATGTTTCGTTCTTTATAGAACACCAGGCTTCGTTACTTCTAAACCTATCTCTCTGTCCCTCTAATCTGTATCTTAACAAGATTTCATATATTTTCGCATCACTCTAACCTGACAATACTGTAACGGAAAATATAGTCAGCATTTCATTCAAAACTTCGCGTCAATTTTGACATCATGGTATTTGATATCTATGTAGACTGTCTGACTGACACGAAATTGCTCAAGAGTGACGCGCGCCTTTTGTAAGCATAGAAAAGTCGCCGCATGTGCAAGTGAAGTAAGAATTTCTGACTGGACGTCATGACTGGAGACGAAACTTTAATCTATGCATACGATCCGAAAATGCGCTGACAACATGCTCGAGCAAATAGCGTATATAAAAATCGCTCAAAACTTACGATCGCGTTGTCAGTGCTTTTCGATTATCGCGGTTGTTGTGCATTATGAATCACTTTCGCCAGGCCAAACTCTTAATAAAGAGTATTATGTGAGTATCACGACGACAATGAAGCCGACGAAGCTTAGATTTGGAAGAATAATGAAAAATTTTTCATTTCATAAACAACATCCATCATATTTATGGATGGTCCAAGTAAATACATTTTTGCATTATATATAGTGCGAGACACCATCACACGAACCGCAGTTATTTAATACAAATTCACTTTAATTGTTATCTTACCCGCATTGCAAGCAATCAAGAAAATATCTTCGAGCAGTTTAAGAACTTTTCGCTATGTAGTTATCCTAGGATCGTATATATTATTATGTCACAGTAAGTCCATGCCCATGTAATCTGTTTAACCATCTCATGGTATGTAAGAGAATGTTCTGATAATATTTTATTTCTTAATTGGCTTTCCGATGTGTGAATCTTCTTCTTCTTTTTTAACTTTCCTTTTAAAAATTTCTTATCCATTAGATAGAATCTACTACTACTACTACTACTACTACTACTACTACTACTGTTTACTAGTGAACCCTTGTTTGCCTTGAAGGACAACTTCGGAGGACACCGTAGAGATTGATTACCGTCTACCGTTATCAAATAGGGCAATTAATTGAGTAACCCGTAATTTTAATCAATCAAAGGTCAATATATAAAAAAAAAATGTCTAAAAATTGTAGGAGCAAGAACAAGTCAACAGAAGGAAGATGGCTTTTGTGGCAAGGCAATGCGACGAAAGCAGATATTCTATGCTATAAGAAATGTCAAAAAAGAACGAATCAATACTGCAGGTTTTCCTTTTCCTTTTCCCTTTCCCTTTCCGTTTTCCTTTTTGTTTTTTTTTTTTTTTTGATTTTTTAAAGAAATTCCCACCCATAAAAAGGTTATGTGAAAATAAAAAAAAAATGCTTTTTTATACCATAGGAAAATAGTCGCCCAAGATATACGCTAGCGACTCGTTGAAAGAAACTTTCCTCATATACTGGGAAATAGTATAGGAATTAACTTTGGTTTTGGTAAACCTCTCAGTCAGTGAGTGCATCATTGATATGAACGCGTATTCATGCTCGCCTATACACGTGTCTGTGTACGTATCTACATACGTACATACTAATAAGTATGTATTTTAATTAAAGAACTTTTCCATTTCAGATTTTCCATTAACACATATGCACGTGATACATATATATATATATATGAACACGTAAACACACACACACACACACATTAAAATACATGCTTATACATGTTTCCTATATGTATGTACGGCAATGTAATGAAAATGTTAATTAACAAGTGCATGCTAAAAAGGGTAAAAGAATTTCTAACACGAAAACGAACACGAATAAGAGCAACAACGGCTTCATGAACTTTATCAGACAATTTCGTCCAACACTTAATCATTAACCTTTGGCGTATGTTAAACGTGCCAGACTTCAATAATTCGTTTTGTGACAATTATTATTTTGCAATTCTTAGGCTACATTATTATTATTATCATCATTATTATTAGGATCACGAAAATGTTAAAACAAATTTCACCTACAGATGATATTAATTCAGTTACTCTTTAAAGCAATAAATTAATTTCCTTTTATTATTTCTACATCGTTTAACCTCGTCAGGGACGATATTTTGATAGTGTAGAAAAAATTAACTGATTTTTCATCAAAAAGCAAAAAGTGTGAAGACAAAAAGTACAAGACAATGCAAGAAAATTATATTTGGTTGTGACCGAATCTTTTATACTCATCACGGTTATCGTATTTTTGTTGAATAATTTTATGAAAATTTATATCATGTCATCGTCATCTTAGTATAGTTTATGAGTAACAAGAAAAAGACAAGGAAAACGGAAACAGGTATTGACAGTTTTTGTTATATAGGCTTGCAGACGTGTTGTTTGTATGTCTTTTGAAAACTATGAGTCCTTTTCACATTCCTTTGCAAGTTTGTAGGCGACATCTTCGTATTTGCAAACGAGAGTAATGTTTACCGCAGATACTACACAGTTGCGTAGAAGGACAGAGGGATAGATGAACAGACGAACATGCTCTGAACTTAAAGCTGACCAAGAATTTATATAATTTATGGGCTTTTTGAAGCTTGCTTCTGTTTATTATAAGGGGCGTGGCCAATTTTTCCACGTGGCCATTTTTGTACAGATGCCACAGCATCGTCCATAGAGTATGCGTTTAAAGTTTTTGTACATTTCTCTGTTGTAATTTATTAGTAATGAGCGAGAAATCAATTTTCTATTCTTTTTGAGAAACGGAAGTATTCTAAGTTTACGTAGTACTGTAGGCGTATCATTCGGCCGATTTGGCCCATTTTCAATGTCAATCTGCATACAAGAGCTTCCAATGTTTCTGCCAAATTTGAAAATGATAGCTTCATTTTTGGAGACTTTTTACAACAACCATTATGCAGACAGACAGATAGACAGACAGATTGTATTTAATACTAATCATGAATAGTGTTATCTTGTGGGGTCCCTGATGCATTCTTCTGGGCGTTGCATGAGTTTTGACAAAATGAACATACCCCTCATCCCTCAGTGATGGGTATGAAGACCGTAAACACATAATAAATATTTATATTCCACACTCTCGCGTAACGGTAATCGCTTTCATCTCCACTTTCTAAAACAAATGCTTCTCTTTTCCTATAATGATGTTGAACGCTTTCGTCAGGATTCGCACACTCTTTCGCAGCTTTAAACGACTTGGATAGATCAGATTGACTTCCAAGCCTTTAATGTCTGATCTCAGTTAAATCTCGCTCTTCCGATTGCGAACTTTAAAATACTTTAGTTATCCTTTTTCGCATCTCTTTTCATAGACCTTGATTCAGCTCGCCCTGCTTACGCATATGCTTCGTTCACAAAGTTATCTAACAACAATCTAACAACGCTCATAGTCGATATACTACTGCACTACTTTTACTTTCACTTTACTAACTACCCATAGTATGATAAATAGAATTATCGGTAAAGCTAAACCGTAATATTTTTGTATTTTATTGTTGGGGGATTTTTTTTGCGAGTCATTAATTTATTATTAAATTTTCATTCCTCAAAAAAAATAAATGATAGTAATTATGATTAAAGAAAACTAAACATGCACACATGTGACCATGGACATCAACAGCTTATAAGCCTGAGAGAGAGAGAGAGAGAGAGAGAGAGGAATGCAATGCACATGCCAATCACATAAAATACATAAAATATTAATTTTTTCTTAAAACTTTATCGACGGGAAATATTTATAATAATTTTTTTCCGGTAATTATAATTACACGACCGATTGGACTCACTATGATAAACAAAGATAAGCGCAACAATATTAATCTCAATTTGCTTAAGCTTTCGTAACGACCTTTACGACTAGTCAAGATGCGTAATTAAGATTGAAAAACCATTAAACAAATTTCCAATTAATCGATCGTATTACGTTTAACAGCTAGAGTTATAGCTTATAGAGTAAGTAATTGTATAAAGCACTCGACTGAAGTGCATCTAAGTCGTATTCCCCTAAAACGACATTGTATAATACATACATTGATTAGCTACATATTCCCTGTTGTAATGCAAAACTTTAATAATTAACAACGTCGCCAATGCATAAAATTTGCAAAATATTTCACATACTGTTCGAGTCAATAGAACCAGATTGCCTTTTAAGATGCTTTCAATTGCAGGCTGCATTAAGTTATCCCATAGCCTTTAAGTCGAATTTATTTACAAAATGCGTGAACAATAAATAAAAATATACGTTAAATTTCAGATCATATATCGTGAAGTGAAGAACAATTTATTTATGGTGGCCATTGGCCAGAAAGATCACCAAAGGGTTAAAATGTATCGGCTTTTCAAATCTCTTTTTGTGACAATGGATTAGTAGTACTTTATATTGATTCGGAAATGCTGGAAAAAATCTAGTAAATGACAATAGACCGAAGACAAATTATTATGTAATTGAAGGTTTCGAACTTAAATTGGGATGTTTTTAAATGTATCTGATAAGTGCGACGGCGTAATATATAGAAAATATTTCATATTTGGATTGCCAAGTAATCTACAAAAAAAGATCAAAGAGGATCAAGGAGCGGATGAGATGACCGAACGCAGTTTGACAACAAAATCAATATAAGCAATATAAGGAATCTTATGTGAAAAATTTGGAAAGTAAGTCTATTAGAAGATAAGTTAGTTTACTTTGATCGTAGCTGTAGTGAGCTCTCAGGCGGTAAAAGCATAATACTTAACGATTGCGCACACACTCACTAAACTGCGGCCCCTAGCTCTTAATTTTTTCTCACTTCTTTCTTTTTTATCGTCCCGGCCGTTAGCCGGCCCTGATTGGCCATATCCTCGTCGAGCAGGACCGATTCCATTTGAATTCTTTATTTCCGTAAAAATTCTTGGCTGAAATACGAGCCCAAAACATGAGCCGGCTTGCATCGAATTTAATAAAATCAATTTTCTTCTTAAAAAACTCATTAGTCGTCACCTATTTTCAATAAAAAAATACCAAAATTTAGATTTCGTCGTCATATAAACCCTTCTGTTCATAAGAACATACACCGAAATACTATATCTACGTAATCTAAACTTAATATACTATTACTACTAATGTTACTATTACCACTACTACTACTACTACTACTACTTTGAATCTACATCCATTACAAACTACGAAAAGTGAGACCTTGTCACCATACAAAGGCTTACTGTTTGTGAAAACATTTTTAGGGGAAGTGTTTGAAAAAATTGATGCATCCCAGAAGAATTTTTTACATTTATTTATGACTCTTAACACATTGCCGAGCGCACAAATTGCACCTCAATAAATGCTATCCACCCGGCATTTTTTACGTGTGATAACTAGTGAAGTTCTCAAATATATGTAAACAACAATTACTTATTTATAAAATAAGTAAAGAAATAAAAGTAGTAAAATAGTGTTAATAGTGTAAATAATTAATTTTGAAATTTCTTTTCCATACAGTTTATAACATTTTTTAACATTTTAAACAACTTATCTGATTTATCAATAATTATATCATTCATTATAACAAAAGTGCCACATTTTCCATATTTGAATAAAACGATTGCGACTCATTGTTTTTGAAAAATATCGGAGTTTCAATGTATGGCGAAGTTGACCAATAATCATACAAACAAAGTTCCTTTACGAACTTGTCCCATGACAAATGAGTAAACCCGTAAATTTTTTCATTTCATGTATTGTCACGTCAGTCCATTTAGCAATTTTTTTAATTGCTTATATTTGTGTGACTACTTGAATGTGATATCTCTTAGTTTCTTAGTTGTGAATAATTCGAACAAATCATTTCTAAGAAACAATTGCATTACACATCCAACACACTTTCTTTATTCTTCGGTATAATGTTTACACCTGAAGTTCGTTGATATTCTTCTAAACATATATGCTTATCATTTTCTGACCACTCGTCCTCGTCATCACTTTCCGAATCGTTTGAAATTATTCTACGACATCTATTTCCTCGTCTGATAAGGTCCCCTTACCCCATTTTTACTGTTATTCTCTTTTAAATTCTCTTTATTACTTAAAAACTATAGGGATCAACGAAGAGAAGCGAGCATCAAATTATATACAAAAAATATAAATTGTGAAATGGGGAGATTTCCCTGATCGGTCGTGCACTGACATTTTAAACAATGGGTAGATTTCCCCGAGCGGTCAGCAATGTGTTAAATATTATTTTTCATCGATTTTTAACGAGTATATTTTTTTTGGCATACGACTTATAATCGTAAAAATGATCCGATTTAAACAATTTTCGGCCTAAGACCAAAACATGTCAGTGCACCGACTTTTATTATAATATGTACTGCATTTCATATAGCGAGCCTTCAGACAAATTGACCGATATATAGAACTTAGTTGAATCGATAGAGAAAATTCTCAATCGTTTAATTTACAAAAAAGTGAATCTATCGCGAAGGCTTACGAATGTTATAAACATATGCTTGCAGTTAATATACCCTTAGACCAGTGGTGTATGAAAATCCAAACGATTTCATGACGTAAGACAACCGATAAAGGTTGCAAAAACTACCTAACTAACTAATGGCACACACCATAGCTGGCGCAGAGTAAATCAAATTTGTGCGAACGTATACAGCACAAAAAAAGGAGTTAAGATAGATCTACATCTCATTATGCCAATCGAATCGATCTAACTTTGTCGGTCTGCTTATCTGTCTGTCCGTCTGATGTAAATTAGTATTCAACCTGCAGGTCGTAATTTTTGAGATGTTTTGATGAAATTTAGTACATTGATGTGTTTTTTTACCCAAAGGCGAACACCACTGAAGATGATTCGGATCGGACCGCCATTTTCCATACAACACCTTTCTTTGAAAAGTCATTTAGGGGAAAAGAAATATGTTTATATATATGGGGTGGGGGTGGGGGTGGGAATAACTGTATTAAGCAAAATTTTGTTAAATATTCAATGGCGACTATAAGGTTTTTACATTTTTCCAATTTAAATATATAGTGTCTTCGCCCTTCTCAGTTGCGAAACAGAAAAAAAAAAACATTAAATTCTGATAGAGAGGAAAAAGCATTGCAAGACAAAATGTATAGCGAACAAATTTATCATCAATTAATTTGAAAAAATACTCTTTCTGTAATTTATAAAAGGCATAAAAATGAAATTTATATAAAGCCCGCGAGGTTTGAACAAATCATTCCGAAAAGTTTCGTTGCCACGATTTTCATCCTAAGCGCATCGTAATATAAGTTAAAAGTTAAGATTTTCGTATTCCCTAACTAAGCGAACATGTTATGCAATACTATGAAAGTTAAAAAGGAATAGCAGACGAAGCAAATTCATTTTAAACCGAATCTTTTCATACCTAGCACGTATATGTTTTTGATGATTTTCAATGAAAACATTTCGAAAGTTGAGGAATTATGTGACTCGAGAATTATGATTGCGCTATAAATGTGACATGGCATGCCATCACGTATATAGTAGTATACAGTAGAAAGAGTTATTTGCGATTGTGTGTGTACGTAAATAAAAAAAAATAAAAAAAAAACAACTTAAATTATAAGCGATTTAAATAAATTTTGAACATCATCATCCGTCAGGAAAGGAAGAAAATATTTACGATTGTTTACTCAAGACTTTGGCTAAAGTTTCGAAGGCGATAAGACTAGTGTTATATACAAAATCAAAACAGAAGAAGATGAAGAAGAAGAAGAAGAAGAAGAAGAAGAAGAGGGGAACAAGAAACGAACATGGCTGACTGAAAAAAAAAAAAAAAATTGCATAGTTTATGGGGTCTCCGGTGCGCACTTTTGCACCGTTACAAACATTCGACAAATGTAATAAACCCTTTGCGTTGATTCCGAAGGAAAAAAAGGAGAAAAAAAAAAAAATGGAAGCAGAAAATAAATCGAAAGCATAAAATTTATGCAAAAAGCTTATCCCTTTCCGTGGATGCTATCGACACACCGCTGCATACTAAAACACTTAGAGTGTTGGTATAACAATTTGACTATTAATGTTCACAGTCGTCATATGTACGCATAGATATTGAAATGAAATTCTACTTACTCTGGCATTCATTTATTTGCACATGTACTAAGTACTTACGTGTAGTGAGCATATCGAGAAAAAGCAACAACACCAACAACAACAACAACAACAACAAAAGAATAAAACGGACACGCAGCTAGACATACGTAGATATGGGGGAAATGCATACGAAAAAAAAAAAAAAAAAAAAAAAAAACATGCATATGCGACTAAACAAATCCCATCAATTTCAATCAGTTTAACCAAAACACTGAAACTTGAAAAATAAATCAAAATGGAAAATTTCTAAACTCTCGGGTACAATAAATTTCCGGAGGACGCGACTGCTTTTTTGTCCGCTTTTTTTTTTTGCTCTGTCGAGACAACAACTATCAGAGCACAAAGGAATATTTCCATAAACATATGTATGAAGGCGTGTGTGTGCATTTTGTAAGTGCTTGTAAGCATTCAAATATATATATATATGTATATATATATATATATATATATATATATATATATATATATATATATATGTGTGTGTGTATGTGTATGGTATATTTTAGTGTCAAAGTTAACCAAACGATGATAGAAAGCGATGCCAGTTGCAAAGTATTTGCCATAAATACGGTAATCATCGTTTGAGTTGCGTGCTGCGAACGCTTTAAGCCTGAATGCATCTAAAGAATATATATATACATATATATATATATATACATATATATATATATGTATATATATATATAAAAATGCGATTTTTTTAGGTTTCATGAACATTAATCGATTTTCTAAGAAACTAAATTCTAAAAATGGAGAAAACCAAGTATACATTCCTGTCACGTTACCTGGGCCATACAGCTGACGACTGATGAAAAGGTTAACAACAATTGACAATTAACGGATTAAAAATGTCCCGATGAATTTAGGTAAGGATAGCTTATTTTGTAAAAGGTTATATAAGCAGAATATTTGCGGAAGGCAAGTAGAGTCAAAAAGTGAGTCGCGCTTGTCGGAAGCGAGTCGTGAGAGTCGAGCCAGGAGAGTTGCATTGCAATATTCGGACGGGCAAGACCCGAACGAGAATTGCAGCGTTGCAAATTTAAGTTTCTGTAAATAATTTTTGAATAGGTTTCCGAATTTTGTCAATAAAAGCTATGGTCTCCAAAAAATCACAAATCTGTGGTACGAACTTATTTCAAAAGGATTTGAATAAATAGCGTAAAGTTCGCAAAAGGCGGATCTACTTTACAATATATATGTATATATGTGTAAATATTAAACGTGAAGCCGCTCACAAAAAATAGAAATATAATGTCCGGACACCATACCACCATAGATCATTATATGCCCAATATATTGCGATTGGAATTCCATTAGCGCGATTATTAAATGAAAACCCGGATATTTCTACTATGCATATAGTAATAGATATTCGATAACATCAACAATATTCGAACAAATAGTAAACGAAAGATTCTCAACTTAATACGCGCGTCTTGATCTCTTGACTTCTAGAAAGCTTAATAGGATGCCGTTTTATTAAATTTATTTTTACATTTGGAAAACGCAAATTATCAGGAATCGTAATGTGCACAAGCACTTGGTCATTGTAAAATTTTGGGTCGATTTTTTGTTGTAAACATCCCAGATGCCTGTGATCAAGATAGAAAGCTTAAAAAATAATTTCACCCTCTAAGTACAAAATTAGGAGTCAGTTTCACAAATTCATGTACAAAATTCCAATCAATTGATTGAAATGAATTTCTTAGGCACGCTTGTAATTTTATTAAAATATTTAATGTAATGTTTAATAAACTGAAGACATAGTAGCCATAGATAAAAGCTATCTCCTTAACTGTACTCTTACTTTTCAATTTAATACAAATAAGTAAAGAAAAGATTCTTGACACGTAAAAAAACCATACTCGGGCAAAGTCGAGCAAAATACAAGTCTTCACTGACTTTCGTCATAATATTATATCAAAAATTATACTTTGCTTGCTATGTAAAGACATGCTTTTCATGGAAGCTTTTACACAAAAATATATTAAACTAAATGTCAAGCTCATTTTTCTTTGCCAAAGGTCGGATTATCCTTCAAGCACTGTTATCATAAAGTGCTAAACATTAGGTTTGCTTTTCATACGAACCCTTACATATGGCGCGATCAAAAGTTCGAAATTTGTTACGATTGATTTCATTATATACAACCTATCAAAAATGATATTTTTTCACCCTATCTAAGCTTAGCTTTCGTATGAATTCGCTAAAACATTGGCCCAAATTTTATTTCAAATTTTTTACATCAATTTAATATACCGAAGTACTACTAATTACTCAGGGATTTTTGAGGAGAAATTTTGAAAATTGCAATTTTTTTTCATTTAACGACTTTTTCATACAAAGAAGATATATAGGAAGTAGCCGCGAAAATCGCACGATCCAAACCATTGACTATAGGCTATGTGTCCTTGGGTCGTGCACGTTAGTGCACCAAATTTGGTTAAAATATTTCCAAAAATTGCGATATGAAAGGCAAACACAAAAATACATAGTCATAAGACAGACAGATGGATAGACACGGCTCAGAAAATGATCGTGTATTGATTTGTCCAATAAACGCCAGAGGCTATTTTAAGTCTTGCTGGATGTTACATACATCCGCACAAATCTAATATACCGCGCACCTCAAGTGACCGTAAAAAAAAATGGCCCCGATATCTAAATGTCTAGCAAATGGCTTACAACGTGAACTGAATCTCGTAAAATCACACTATCATAAGACCCTACATACATCCAATAGAGAATTTTGCTATGAAAATGAACTTGAAATTTGTAGTCGATAAGATATCATTCATCTCCTAACTCATAGAGAGTTAAGTGATGAAAAACTATTGTGAACAAAAATTCCCAAAGTGACACTAACTTTTTTTTTATTTATACTTCTCTGCACTTGGATCCTTCATCCACTCAGCCCGTCGCACACATTTCATCAATCGCGTCAAAATTGATTCAAATGTTTGAAGAGTGAATACTTTCTAAAAATCTTACAATTGCCTACGAAATAAAATCATCTGACACTAATAAGCAAAGAGGTGTTTCCCTTATGCAGAACCTTCGCTTGGTATGAAACTTTAGATCATATGTCAAGCCGAGTCTTTAGGCAAGCCTTACTATTTTCATAATTACGATTAATGTTTTATAGTATTTTGGAATGGATGTTGATGTTGAGTGTGGATGTTGAGATATTTTGAAAAATCGCATATTTTTGCGTTCGTTACGAAAAGAAAAAGTTAAGCCCTTTGCGTTTAACTTGAGGTATATAACGATTTCAAGATGGAATCAAGGCGCTTTTTTTTTTTTTTTTTTTTTTTGCTAGACAGCTTCGTTTGTTAGCTTCTGATCAAAGGCAACAGTGCCGTTCATGTGCGTAGTTCGGCGCCCGCAGCCGTACTTAAGCCGTAGTTTTCCCAACTAACAAGATCGTGCTATCATGAGCAGTAGTAGCGGGTACCATTGTCGATCATTTACGAAAGAATTTGCAGCAAGGAATTACATCCAACATGTGAACTCTAGGGGATGATCTTACATGCTACGCAGACGGGGAAGCAATCGTTGATTTTCTAGTAACGGCTAGAAAAGAAGTTGACACGATTCGTTTACAATACATAACTGAACCGGAAACGATACGGAAAACAAAAAGATCCATTAAAACCTATTAACAAAAAAAAAAAAAGCCTATTAACTTCACTGGGCGAAGCTTCTAGTTACGCAATTCGGATCCTTCATTGACGGTGACAATGATTTCAACATTTTACTGGTGACAGAATCACAAACCACCATACAAATCTGTTGTATGTAATTCAAGGGAAAAAATATAACAAGGAAAACTTCTCTATGCAAGGCTTACATGTAGCATGACTTATATAAAAAAGCAGAAGTACTGCTAACCACTTCGAAATCACAGCACTCCGAGAACTCTCTCTCTCGTTTACGTTTCATTATTAATAAAATTATTTCATTGTCTGCCTAAATTGACTTAATTGCAATCATGTCCTATTTTACGTGTTTCCTTTCACCTCTTTCTTAACGAGAGCCAGCTTCGCTTTTTTAATTTATTTATTTTTATGAATTCCCTCGTTGTTCTATTAAAACAAAAATACAAATAAAAAAAAAAAAATGAAAAAAAAAAGAGGATGAAAAATGTAACTTAATGTTTGAACAAGTTCATAAATTTCTCGGTTTCATTCGAACGACATGCATACATGGCCAGACATATATTGCATGTGTATATATAATTATTGCACATCCACTGCCCTGACACGACCGCACACATATACACACATACCCGGTCATATATGCAATTTGATAAAAGAATTTTATATATGTATGCATACACGCATACATATGCAATGCATATGCATATGAGTGTAAGCACTTGCATACTATGCACACACAAATGCATATAATATTTTTGCTCACATTTATGTGTTTCTCTGCTCGCGTACATGTTTAAGCATTTAAGTGTATGATGATATTAAAATTTACTTTAAGCATACGATTAACAAATTTATGTTACAATTGTATAAATTTTAGTTCTATCAAAGTTTATATTTTTCCGTTTTTTCTTTTTTTTTTTTTTTCTTCTTTTTTTAAAATTTTTTACAAATTTTGAAAAATGTGTTTAAAATACTCTGCGGTCAGTTTGGCAAATAACTGAATTTATTTTAAAAGCTATTTATCTTGTTTAAATAAATAAATTGCATTAAATTCCATAGCGTATGTGTCACACATTCTGCACAATCCATTTAAATCAACTGCAAATCCCAATTCAACTACATGCAGAGCTATATATATATATATGTATATATAGCTTTATATATGGATGAAAAATACGTATTTATGCATACATACACGAACACAAAAATACAAATGTACATGTATATGTACATGTGTGCGCATGTGAATGTTATTTTAAAAGCTTATAAGTAAAAAAAAATTCCACATCCGTCTTAGGTCAATGATTAGGTCTCCATCACCTAAAATTATTTAGAAAATAAAAGTTGTGCCGAGATGCCTTCAAATACTGTTCGGTTTGATTGTGAACAGTTTACATGCACTTTAAAAATTTTGTCGGCTATTTGAAATCTCAGCTACTAACTGTTATTCATATTTTTGGATCCGTTATGTATATTTGTGATTTGTGAATATATCTGAATCTTTATTTCACGTACAGAGAAAGATACGTGCACGCGAGCAGACGGACAGGCTCAAGCGGTTAAAAATTCCCTATTTATCCCGAGACATAAACTTCTTTTATACATATACATATAATGTATATATTTTTCAGGTTTTTTTATTTATCACCGAGGGATAAAGGTTATATTCATTTTGTCATAATGTTTGGAACATCCACACGAATCAGTATCAAATTCTGAATCGATTTAAGCATATTCGTCTGTCCGTCCGTGTAAACTCTGTTATAAATTGGCCGTAAAAATGAAGTTATCGACTTCAAATTTATCAGAAGCATTGAAATTTCTTGAACACAGGTTAGTATTGAAAATGGACCAAATAGGCCGAAGCACACGCCTACAATGCCCACATATATACGCGACAAAAATTGTGAAATTTTTCGCTCTCCATGTTTTTTGCCCGTTGCTCATAAACTCCACCAGGTATACAATATAAATTTCCGCAAAATTATTCTACAAAAATAGAAAACATCATCCACGCCCATTTAATATTATAGAATATGGAAATTTATGTGTTTCCTTTTGCCCAATCGTTTATAGGATTACGGATTCGATTGCAATCGAATAAAATTTTCTTACTTGCTTTTAATTTAAATTGTTTCAGTAAATTGTGTAACAAAACTTTGACATACACCGTAACACTAACCCCATAGATATGAAAATTCTTTTCATCTAAAAATAGGATAAAAAAAATTGTTTATCTGAATTGTTCCCATATTTTTATAGCCACCACCAAAGAATGAGCGGCTTACTCATTTTGTCAAAACGTTTGCAACGCCCAGAAATAAGCATCAGAGACCCTACAAAGTATATATATTCTTGATTAGCATCAAACTCTAAATTGATTTAAGCATGTTCGTCTGTCCGTCTGTGCAATGTCTGTTGTAAACATTCTCCTGGCCGCAAAAATGAACGTATCGAGTTAAAATTTGGTAGAAACATTTGAAGTTCTTGCACGCAGGTTGGCATTGAAAATGGGTGAAATTGGTTGAACGACACGTCCTCGCCCCCACATAGATTTCGCACACCTGTGTTTTTCAAAACTAATGAAGAATTGGGTTTTTGCTCATTACTCATAAACTCGAGTAAATAAATGTACAAAAATTTGAACGCATATTCTATGGGCGGTACTGCAGTATCTGTACAGAAGTGTGAAAAGCTTATCACGCCTACCCAATATTATAGTGTATCAAAATTTAATTTAATTTAAATTTTTCACTACTCTTATAATGCGCGGAACAAACTTCAAACACCCTATAAAATATATAAATTCTTGGCCAGTTTCAAATTTGGTATGTCCATCTGTCCGTCTGGGCATCTGTCTGCTTGCGAAACTTTGTGGTGTTTGTGGTGAACATTTTCCTTTTTAGCGAAAATGAAGATATCGTCTACAAAATTTCAAACGATTTTGGAAAAGACTTCAACTTTTCCAAGGCCATCCACATACCTGCGCGACAAAGACTGTCATTTTAAAAATACAAAAATTCACCCTCGCCCACTCCGTATCATAGATTGTGGAAATTTACTTCTTTTAGATTTTTTTTATTTTTTTTTCGGATAACGATGACGAGTTTAAAAGATACAGTCCCGACCGAATGCAATTTTCTGACTTATTATACGTTATAATTGTTATCCATCCGAAAATGTGCATCCTGCACACATAAATCGACATATCGAGAATCAGACGAAGAACAAGAGAGATTACATTTAAAGTTTTTTTGTGTGGAATATTGTTTTCATATTAGTGGCAAACCATGTTGTCAACTGAGAATGAAATTCTTTAACTATAACGTAGAAAATTGTTTGTTTATTTATCTCTCCATGCAATTCAAACTTGCGTATATTCAGACTATCGATGGCGTATGTATGTTGTTTAATATTGCTTTGGTATGTTTGGAATCTTGGCAGTTTATTAAGAAAACAGTTTTTTTTTTTTTTACATATATGCCATGTAGTGACTGTAGCAACCTGCAATCATCTGGCCTTTACGATCAACGAAATAATTTAAAAATTGTTTTTTTACAAGTGTTTTGTCATATTTGATTTGTTTAATTGAGTATAGCGCAAGGATCACGAAATCAAAAAAAAATTCTACAAAGTCTAAAAAAATTCGAATCGAAAATCCTCCCCCATCCCCCGCCCCCGCCAGTCCCCCAGATAACATAAAATCACATCTTAAGTCGTGCAAAACTCGTCTTGACTCATATATGAAAAGGTTTACAACTAAACGGATTCGCAAGTCATCGCCGACTGTGTGAACAAAAGGGAGTGCGAAGAACCGCACGTGGCCACTATAATTTATCCTGAATGATGATGATCGCATCGTTGACTATGAGAAAGAATTTGAAAATTGCAAAAAAAGCATTTAATCTCTAAGGGAAGGGAGTGCTAGTGCTGTTAGGATAAATCGATTTGGTAAAGAATATGATATATCAACTCTCCCGCAATTGACGTGAAAACATTTTTGTAAAAATGCATTCTCTGCCTCACTTTACAGTTATCCTAAACTTACGCTAATTAAAAGTGAAAAAATTTTTGGAAAAAAACAAAACAAATTTTGTTTAAAAGGAAATATTGCTTTATGTCATGTGACTCGGTCTTATACTTCAAATTCCTCATCAATTCGATCGAGTACTTTTCCAGATATCATCCAATCAACGTTTTACGAAAATTAAGCATTCAGTTGCAGAGCATTAAAATGATTTGAACATTAACTTTCACTTTTTGTTATTAAAATTAGAAATTTCTTTCACATATCGATGAGTAAAATGCTAATAATTTTGATCTCGTACGAAAAGCAACTCTTAACATATATATTAGGGGGACCCATAACTAATCAATTATTTTTCATTCATAGACAAAATGTTTTTTTGAAACGACATTTTTATTTTTTAATCGTTTATGTAATTACCGCCGTTTGCGATGACTTGTTGCCATCGGTCCTGCGAAAGTTCAACCCGCCGCTCTTGGAAAAGTGGGGTGGGCGTGACTTAAAATATAACTCAAGGTTCGTTTGGACATCGGATAAGAAATTAAAATTTTTATTTCGTAACGAATGCTCCAGTGAC
>KK502420.1:1786007-1854537 GCA_000688735.1 Glossina austeni | reverse complement strand
TAATTCGTAATGCACTTTACCGGAACAATCCCAACAAATACACAATAACACCTTCCTCAGGGATAGGTTTGGTTTAGTGGTTGGACGAGATCTCTCGTTTGCAGACAACCATTGTTTCGATCGCTTTATGTTATCATAAAGGATCCATTTTTCATCTCCAGTTACGATCCTAGACAAAAATCGATCTCTGCTTAGTCTGGTGAGCATGGAATTACAAATTGTTCGCCGAAGATCTTTATTGGCCTCGGACAACAGGTGTGGAATCCATTTACCTTTTCTATGTACCTCGCCAATTTCTTTTAAATGCCTTTGTACGGTGGTAGCCAAATAGACTCAAGGCTTCTTGATAGTTCCTGTATAGATAACCTCGGATCGGACTCCACTAGAGATTTTAAGGCGTCATTATGGAATTGACCTGGGCGTCCAATTCGATGCTTATCTTACAGGTCATAATCACTTGCAGCAAATTTTCTGAACCACCATTCAGAACCACTTGTTGACCTTCAACACATCTCCATATATGTCGCATTTTTTGCTTGTTGTTTCCGTGGCACTTAAATCGGCGTTCAAATGGAAAAGTACACAATTACGAATATGGCTCTCAGAAGGTACAAAGTCCGCCATTTCATTACCGGCGCTACAAAAAAAATTTATATTGTTGGGAATAAGTTACTAACAAACTGGTTGAAGAATAATACCAAAAAAAAGTCTGTTTGCCGCAGGACTAATGAGAAATGGTATCTTGCGAAAATAATTGATTAATTATGAGTCCCCCTAATATAAGAAATAATTGAATAAGCAAACAATGGACGAAAAAACTTTTATTCATTCATGATTTCTTCATCTTCTTTCTTTTGTGTATATAAAAATTTTGTTTTCATATATGTTTTCAGCCAAAAACTTTCGTTCATCTCTTAATCACCAGTTTAACCAACTTTAGTTAATCTTTTTAGAAGAAAAACCAAAGCCAAGTCAATTTCAAATTAAAATCATTAATTCATATTAAATGGTATGAAACTTGTTCATTTTCTTCACACGTTTATACGTTCGCTTTTAACTTGCACTATACCTTCAAGCAGACACAGTATGATGCCGCATTTAAACATGACAACAGTTTGCGTAGAAACACAAAACTTAACTTTTAACGAGAGATACGCAAAAGCAAGCATATACTAGCAGTAGTAGCTTGCGTAGTAAACTTTAAATAGTAGAGTGGATTATGAAATTTCTTCGATGAATTCTTTCACATATTCTCATAATTGACGCCCAAATTTTGTCAACTTAAATAAGGAACAAAATTGCACAGGACTTAGCTAGCAATTCGATTATATAAGCGTCGAATCTATAACGGTCCATAGTATAAAGAATTCTTTTATGAATTTTATAGAAAATTGAAATCAAGCTTAACGCCTTCATATCGAATCCGTATGTCACACTATAACAACAATTTTCTTTTAAAAAATTTAACTAAAACAAAATAAATAGATTCTAGGGCTAAAATTACGATGAGCTACTAATAGGTATGACTATCAGCTCTTCTTCTTCCTCTTCCTCTTCTTCTTCTTCTTCTTTTTCTTGCTCTTTTTCTTCTTTTTTTAGGTAGATTAGGTAGAATGATTAGTTCAGCAGCTTAAATAATGTTAAAAATTGCATTGACATTAAGTTCTAAAGTTAATTTCCAAGATGTCCAGAGGGTTGGATGCTCCAAATACGAATCTTCGAATATTAGAAAGGTTTTGACATTCACAAAGTATGTAAATTTATTTGTCAGATGTTGTCCACACTCGCATATCGTAGGAGTAGAATTCTTAAGGGTCGGGCTCTTGCAAATGTTTCAATCCCGACGTTTATTGGATATTGGATTGGAACGTGGTTAAGATTAACATGCGAGTAGTGTGGATGATTGTATTGTCAATTTTTATTGTCAGTTTGCTGTTTGGTTTTTTGTCCGAATATACCTTCGCAGGTTAAACTTTCCTGCTACGGAAAGCTACGGATTTGGTCGCTAAGTCTCCTCATTCACTCCCCCAAGGACCAAGAGCCCAAGATGACTTATAAAATAAAAAAAAATTTTAATTTGTGTGCGCGCGCGGCATTTCTTATTTTGTTAATGGTTTTCCAATTTTGCGGGATTACCGATAGGCTTTAAGACCGTCAAACTATATGCGATGATAACCGTTTTATGTTTAACTTTGTTTAACGGGCAAGATTTATGACCTGAAGAACAGCTCTAGCTTCAGCCGTAAATGTTGACTCACTTTCGTGTAGGATGGGACTAATTTAGATTTGCCCTGTGCCCTGTCTACTACTGCGTAGGGAGAGGACAGGTCATCCTTCGCAGACCCGTCTGTAAAAAGAGATGGCCAACCATTATTTTCCAAAATGTTTTCTTTATGATTAGCTCTCTGAAGAGAGACGAGATTTGACGCACATTCCTTTTTGTATGTTGAGAGTGAAATATCGCAACAGTTGCCGTTTAAAGCCCATGCCAGTGTAATCTCACATTTTCGATAGATAGATAGTTAGGGATATGTTTGTTTTTATTTTAGCCCATCTCTGCAGGAGTTAATTCCTTTTTGCAATAAGAGCCTTTTTAACATCTTTACCATTGAGCAGTTTCGGGATAATGTTGGCTTCTAAACTCGCGCACTCTATTTTCGAATTTTGGAAGACCGGGCTCTATAATAATATTGTTGATGGGCATTGTTCGAAAAGAACATGTACTGTAAATATATGTTTATGTGCTTTAATCACTTGATGATGAGCTGATTTCAAAATATTTATATTCGATTTGTTGTTGCTGCCATATACGATCAAACCATAATCAAGGGGCATTTCGCTAAGAGAAGCAACGATGTTTACATGAACAAGTTCGCCCTAATTTCAATGGTATTCTTTAACTGAGGCCAGTATGGCTTCCAACGGTATTTGTTTGAAGATGTGAGCCCCAAATTTTGAACTGGTGCGACTTTCCGCATCGCAAAGGCGCTTTCTATAAATGTTGAACCTTTTTTAATTTCCGCCCGCGAGAAGTTAACCCAGTTCGAAATTTTTTTCCTCAATAATTTCCAGGATATTGATGGTTGTCAAGTTATTGTTTTCGCTTTTTAAAACATAAACATCATCGGCTTGTAGACAATGTTCAATTTTTGGAATCTGGCAAAGCATTTCATTGAATGCGATTTGAAAAATTGTGACAGATAGAGGAGATACTTCGGGAATTCTATTTACATATATTACACAGGGACATATCATTATTTATTTTATACATTCATTATATAATTTAATTGTAGTCTTTTCAAAATATATAAAATTATCAAGACTGCGGACGCTTAGTTGTAACAACCAGTTAAAAATATTAGTAGACTTTTATTACTCCAGGTGTTATAGATTAGGTGTGCTTTGCATTTTACTTACGTTAAACAAAGCCGACTGATAAACGAGTGCTTCCAATAAATCTGCCTACTCTTGCACCCATTTCAAGGCTCTATATACATATGGGGATAATGTATGCTCGCATGTGGTAGAAACTCAAAAGAAATTATTTTTTAAAAATATTTTTAACTATAAGTAAGAAAATTACATTCGATTAAGACGGACTCTTTTTTACCAATCACCCTTCTCCTAAAAAGATTGAATTAAGGGGGAAATATAAATTTGCGCATTTCATAATATTGGATGATCGATACGACTATCGTGGTCGTGGACCAATTTTCGCTGCTTGCGCAAACCCTTTTGCAAATTTGTAATCGATATGCTCTTGTTGGCGAAGGGTAGAATTGTTACCACAGATATTACAAAATTGGACAGACGGACATGCTTAGGTCAATTCCAAATTCGAAACAGAACAAGAATTTATATACTTTATCGGGCTTTTGAAGCTTGCCTCTGTTCATTATCTAGGTATCGAAAAAAACCTTAAAAATTTGATACACTAAAATAGTGGGTAGGCGTAGTCAACTTTTACCATCACCCATAGAATTTATATTCAAAATTTTAGAGATTCGCTTGCTGTAGATGATGAGCAAAAAACAAGATATTTATAACTTTTAAAGAACAGACGTGCTCTAAGTTTATGTAATAGTGCAGACGTGCCCTTCGACCCATTTCATCAGCCATTTTCAACACGAGCCTGCGTGCAAGAATTTCCAAGGTGTCTGTGAGAATTCAGCACAATAGCTTCATTTTTGCGGCCAGGAGAAAGTTTACAAAATACATTACGTAGACGGACAGATGGACACGCTTAAGAATATTCAAAATTTGATGCTGATCCAGAATATATATAGATTGTCATATAGATCAAGAATATATATATATATAGAGGGTCTCTGAAGCTTTTTTACCGAGCGTTGTAAACGTTTTGACAAACTGAATACGCTTCTCATTCTGCGTTAATGACGGGTGTAATAACTTTGTCGTTTGGTTTGTAATCGTACGAAATATGAGTCGCAGACTTTGCAAATTCCATTTCAGTATCCATTATGTTTCTTTGATTCTGCAGAAAGCTTATCAAATTCAAATGCCCGTAGACAGGCCGATAGTAATTCAAAGGTGAAAAATTTTAATCAAAATACAATTTTCTTATTTGTTTATTGGTTTCTTTATACATGTTGCGTCGACTAATGATCCAATGAACAACTCCCCTGAATACATATCATTAGCCTCTAATTGCTAATATCCATCAATCGGAGAATTCCTTTAACTCACTAGTCACTGAAGTATCTTTCGGATTTAAACGCTTTAGCTCCATTTTGCGAGGTTCGATATTCCATGAACAGACACGTTGGCTAATTTTATGTCCTTTGTACAATCAGTTTTTATATTCTTCAAATCCCGTTGCTTCGAAGCTAGTGCGACTTGTACGAAATCATTCCTTCAATCTTCTTCTACATTATCCAACTCGCTCGCGTTGTCGTTCCTGCGATTATCAAAATTTTTTTTACGTTAAACGCATACTTGTATGTCAGTTTAGGTGTTCACTTCAGTCAGGTCAGTCTTTTGGTTACTCATCATTCGTTTTGATATTCGATTTTCCGCTTGGATTTCGACTCTCGCTTTGCAAAATATATTTTCCTCTGTATATCGAGCAAGCAAGCAAAAAAAAAAAAAAAACACTTAAAATATTATTGTTAGGCTTCATTGTTAGTTCTTCTTCGTTAATTTTTTTTTTTTTTTTTTCCTTTTAGTGGCTTTTTTTTTTTTTTTTTTTTTTTCTTAGAGATTTTTGTTAAGAAAATTTTTTTCAAGGACACTACAACTTAAAAAAGAAACTGGAACGTTTTGAAAAGCGTGAGAAATCGATATTTCATCCGCGAAAATGTATTCTTTAATTAAGAGCCATGCAGTTCATGAAACTTTTTGCTTTTCTTCAAGAAACACAAATACAAGTCCGAATCTTTAAGAACATCCACTTACTTATTGACTTATAACACAAGTACAAAAGAAGAAAAATTTTAATAGATAAGCAAAACCACTAACGATATGAATTAAAGCGTTTAAAAAAAAAACTAATCGAACGAGAAAAATTATTCAAAGATATTGATGTTAATCATGTGACAATGCGAATAAAATTTAAGGGATATTCGATAGGAGGCGTTGCATTTCTATATTTGCAAATAGGACGGTGAGTGGGAAAAATACGTCAAATAAGTGATCTTAAGATAGCATAAAAGTTAACTTATGGGTAACTTGGGCTGATTTCGGATTCTTCACCATTTGTGGTTCCCTGCGTATTACGTTTTTGCCGACTTATAAAATAAACCTATTTTTTTATTGTTCCAATTGATTTAGAGGTTAACTCCTGAGCCTATTTGTGTTTATGTCTGTCTCCTTGTCCATCTAATACCAGACCGTATTGAGCAGGCCCAATTGGGATCAACTTTTCTAAACTGAAGTGTTTTAATGCAAGGACGAAGATTGTTGAACCTTAATCTTAACGGACCAATATCCACGTAATGCCTTGTTTTTTTTATATATAAAGTAAATTTTCATTATTCCAAATTTCTCAACAAAAATCCGTATGTTATAGTGGTTTAGCATAGTAAAACGAATGTGAATAATTTGGAGCGGAAGGGGCAATTTTTTATACCGTCCTTTCCAAAGTCTACGCTTGTTGATGGAACCTATTTTTTGAATCACTTTTGATCACTTGCGTAGATTGATCATTTAATGTCTATGTGTCATTTTCAAATCCATTCCACTTAAGTTACACGCTCACCTTTTTGCATTTGCCAACCACTTATACTATTTGATATCCACAACGATCGTACTGTTAAGAAAAAATTAGTTCGCCACGTTGTGGCGTCCGCCATACATAATTTAATTCATAATTACCACAGTATTTAGAATTCAAGAATTCATGTATTCTTCTCTTCGAATCCTTTCACTTAATACCGCCGCTTGAAAGAGGGCCGCCAGCAATTATACAAAAAACTTGGCATAGCCAACTAAAAGGAAATTTCAACATGATTACTGGTTGTGTGGACATGCCCGAGAATATCTTCGTTTACAACTTTCCATATTGATATAAAAACAATATTAAAAGAAAGCTTAGGAAGGTGATGGAAAAATATGTCAATGAATACTGATTTTAAATGCGGATCCAAATTTGATCGTTCATTTAATGCGTGATGACGTAATGAGTGATATGTCACGCACTCAAGCGAATGGAACATCTGAGAGGCATAGCGCTATGAAGTTATACAAAAGTTTGGCAAAGAATTAGCAAAAATATGACGTAAAGAAAGCATCACTCCCTCGGCCCTTCTTCCCCACTTTATGTGTGGAAAATGCCTCAACCACAATTCGCCAGTTACGTAATCACTTGATCTGCTAAGCTTCAGATATAGTTTACTTACTTACCTGATTTGTGAAGGGCAAGCGTGCGAATTGCTTTAAATTATTACCAATTGTGTTAGTATAAGTTCGTGATATTAAAGAATTTGAGCGAAGTTTCGTTAATTAAGTCTTGGTCCGCTTTTCGCATGTATTCTCTTTATGTCTCTAATAGCCCATACACACAAACACACACACACACACCTACACACACACACCCACACACCCACACACCCACACGCACACACACACATACCAAAATGTATGCATACAGTCATATATGTTTATATTTATATGTGTATGCTCATGTGGAGTCGGTTGGTATTATATAAACTGAAAATTCCAAATACGTTTGTTAATTACAATATTTTTCATATCTTTTTTTTTTTTTTTTTTTTTTTTTTTTTTTTTTTTTTTTTTTTTTTTGTAATTGTTTTCAGCAATAGACAGACAAGAAGAGAAAGTTCAACCATCATCGTATAGACGAGAAGGCAGAGCAAATGAAAAAAAGAAGAAGCAATTTGTGAATATTGTCTGTAAATTAAAATAACTTGAAAAATGAACACACACCCGCAAACGGACAATGAGGACGATGGCAATATTGCTGTCCATTGGCCGCAAACCAAAAAACCCACTCAATACAGCCACCAAACAAACGATCATGCCATAAACTCATCACCACAACTGAAATAAATCTATAAAAGGGAAATTAAACAAAAAAAAAAAAATAAACAGAAAAAAACAGTAAAAACAGAGAAACAGAGAAAAATAAAAAAATAGCTGCAGTCACAGTGTTCCTTTTGTGCAATTTCGAATAATAATTGTGAAGAGTGCGAACAAAAAAGTATATACATGTTTGAGAGACACAGGCACAAGCCAGGCACAGATACAGATACAGATACAGATACAAATACAGACACAGACAGACATAGAGAAACTGAAACTGAAACAGCCATCTACGTATATCCATCCGTATGTCTATGCTTCAAAAACAATCAAACAGCATACATAACTATGTATGTATGGATGTGCATGCATGATGTGCACATAGAGTCAAGCAACAAGGCAACCACTACCGAACATTTGTTGTTTTTGTTTGCTATCGAAAAAGTTAAAACGTTGTACAGAAACCAAAAAAAGTGAAAATAAAAAATTGAAAAAAAAAAATGCAAAAGAAAGAGAAAGAGCGAAAAAAAAAAATAAACTCTTTTATTTTATAATTTGTGCTGTGAGCCGAATGCTGTGATATAAAACCAAATGAAACCAAACCCAACCATACATACAAAGCCAAACATAAACAAAAGGCATAAAACAAAAATTGAGAAAGTAATACCACATACCACGGCGCAAACGATATCTACTGATGTGTACGTGTGTGTCGACATGCATCGTTGTACGCTAGCTGAGAAGCATCAACCACACACTACCCAGCCATCAATTCGATTGTGTAATAAGCACAAGGCCAACAAGAAGGAAAATTGTTTTTAATACTACAACAAAACCGACCCAATTGCCTTGGAAAGCAATAGTGATTTAAACACTTATATATGAGCACAAATGCGCACAAACGCGCGCACACACACACACACACACACACACACACACACACACACTCCGATACAGAAAAACACATATAAACAAATACACAAAAAAAAAGAAGATATACGCACATACGCACATACGCCATTCAACCATTTAAACGTACGGTGCATACATGTGCGTACTCGTATGTACGCTGTCGTATGTACATTTGGTTGAACGACTCAACATCTTCATAAGTGCATATATTTATTGCAATACTTGAACATATACGCGTACATATGTAAATGCCAATAGTACATGTATGAGATTGTATGGCACTTGGATACGCGTATACTATTGCAATTTTGGTGGCATTTATAAACCATAAATGTTGAACCAAGTTCTAGACCGAACGAGGACCTGGTCAGCTTAAGCTATTATATATAATTAAAGAGCAACTAAATCTGACTGAAAACAAGCCTGCCTGCATCCCTGCCTGCCTGCCTGCCTGCCTGCCTGCCTGCCTAGCTGCCTGTGTGACCTGCAAAGTTTCGCACACCATTTAGATTTGCAAGTGAGCATTACGAGCATTAAACAGGAAACGCAACGAAAGACAACAAAATAGCTACGACGACGACCAACCGTGAACCAATCGGCGTGCGCGCGAATTTGTAATCGTGTTTGCTGTTTGTTATACGGCAAACACATAAAGCTACTGACTGTTGCTAGTCAGCCAACTGCAGACAATATAACTACGGCCACATAATGACTGCACCGCCGGAAGTTAAGTACACAAGCACAAGTTTATCGCTGTCATCGTTAATCACATGTTTTATATCCTGTTTTGTCATTGTGAGTTGTCTGCTGGAGGGCCTTTGTGTAACATCAAAAGCTAATGCGTTGTCGCAGTCGGCAACGTTGTCTTTGGATCCTTTGCTTTGGGATCATGTTGTCGATTTGAATGAAGATTTTCGCATTCTATGGAAAATCATTAATCAAGATATAACATTCGAAATACAGGCTCGTACCCTGGGCTACGTGGGTTTCGGATTTTCACCCGACGGCAACTTTGCCGGCTCAGACATAGCAATTGGTTGGGTGGACAAGGGACAAACATATTTTCAGGTATGATATCCATTTTTTTTTTTTACTTCTTCTTCTTCTTCTTCTTCCTTTTTTTTTTTTTTTTTTTTTTTTTTTTCGTAAAAAACCTGAACACTTGAACGATAAATGATAGATGACTTATCGTCATTATTTGTGTGCGTGTTTTTATCATGTTAAGAAGAACTCAAACGTGTTATAGTTTTAAAAACGTATTTTGTAAAGAAACGTTTGTTGCACTTGGCACATAACCGATTCATTGCTTTAAACAATGGAAAAAAAAATCTTTTGTTCAAGAAGTAAATCAACCTTCACTTATGAGACCAAAAAAAAAAACGCAAAGTGAAAACATATAGAGAAAAAGTGCTACTTTCAAGCTCCATCTAAGCACTAATTGTTAGCAAAACACTTCCCAAATTTTTTAAAAAAATTTTTGCTTTTCATCTCAGTTGAAAATTTCTTCTTGATGAACGATTTGAGAAAGAAATTGTGTGACTTTTTTAATTTTTGTTTACTTTTATTTCGTAAATGTGTAAGGAAAGTACGCGAAATAGAGCGAAGAATATTCTGATTGTAAAAGAGTTTCCAACCATTTTTTTCCATTGATCGCTTGATATGGTGTCAGTTTTATTCGTCTTAGCTTGACGCCAAAGCTTGACTTGAAACAGTTATTTTCAATAAGAAGTTCTTTCGCTTAACTTCATTTTTAATAAATTGTGCGCGCCGACGAATTTGCAGAATTATGCCCTGACGTGTTGAAGTCACATGTCGGATACACATACACTTCTGTGATGGGCTCACTTGGCTTGTGATGGTTTCACTTGTGAGCCGAACGCTTGAATTATGGACATAACTCAAGGCAAGTCTTTTGCCGCAAAGCATTTCTGGCCAAATTGGGCTTCGCCTGACTTTAACATCAAAATTCTCACCTTGCTTAAGGACGCCTTACGTTTCTTGCGCAACATTTAAGTCACAAAGGTTTTTAACTCAAATTTTATTATCGAGCAGGCAGTTTCAAACTTTTATGAAAAAAATATCATAATCAAAGTCGAAGAGACGCCAACAACCTTGGCATTCTTTCTTTGCTCTTTCCAAACCAAAAAAAAAAGTTGTGTGTTCCACATGGCGTTGCATAATTCGCATTATAAGACAATTTTAACGGCCATAAGCGAGATCTTAACACGACTTCTGACCCATTTTGTAAAGCGAAAAAAAAAAAAACTCTTAACTAAATGTCAAATCTAAACAACTTCAAATTTGTAGCAAAAATCACGATATAATTTCAAAATACATCATAATTTCACAAGTCTTGACCAATTTCCCATACCTTTCCCATATATTTCTTCAATCTGCTCTAAGGTACCTAATGTATAGAGGAAAAGCAATAATCTTGCAGTCAAGATTTAACTTAAGCTTTCGCGACTAGACTCAAATCCCTAAGTAACTAACTACAATACAGCCTTCATTATGCCTCGTTTGATCAACACTTTTCATCACCTCGACATACAGCAAATCTGACTGCACCTTATGTGTTGCTATACCTGTGTATATATATATATCCTGGCTTAGTGTAGCATTTATCCTCTTAACCCAAATATACACAAACCAAAAAAGAGAAAACTTGCAAGGGAAAGATCACTCCTACGGAAAGATCACTTATACATCGAATATACGTAAAATTATTCCCGCTTAGCCGTTCTCGTAAATGCTAGATGACCTCGTAAATGACTTCTCTGTTTAGTCGATATTTTTATTTTTGATTAAGTACATTGAAGATTAAATATATTTAAATACTCTTCAACTTTTAATGATAAAAAAGAAAAAAAATGTTTCCCCCTTTCTCGCTTTCTCACTCTATTAATGATGAAGGCAAAAATTTTACCATACAATTTAGTTGGAAAATCCACCGAACAAGAAAAAAAAAATTATGATATTTAGCAAATCTTTTAAGCTACACACTTGTCTTTGTTTTCATTTGCTTTTTTGTTTTTGTTTTTTTTTTTTTTTTTTTTTTTTTTTTTTATACAATTCCAATCAATATTGCCCCTCGTTATGCTTGTTGAAAAAAAAAAAAATCACATTTCACATAAAATTCAATTTTAATACTTTCAACATAAAATATATAAAATTTAACACAAATATAGCGGATAAATAAATAAATTTAAAATATATCTTCATATAGAGTTTCACATACAAACGCGCGCGCCGTCATCACTTCCATTCGCATTCGTATTCAATACACATGTAAACATAACTAAACAAAAAGAAAATAAATAAATGTCACTCATACGCAGTGTGCTGCAGACAATACAAAAATAAAATATAAACATTTATGAGTTAGAGGACGCTATTCCGTGTGGATGGCATGTCCATGCTATGTATGAAATTGAAAACTGAAATTAGTGAAAATGCAATATAAAAATTAAATCAAAGTAGAAAAACTATTCACTACTATACAACAGTGTTAGAAATAAATTCTAAACAATATATGTATATATATATATATATATATATATATATATATGTGTATATTAAATAGATAAATACATATGCACAAATATTAGTTTGCATTCTTTATGATTATATTTTATATGAATGTGTCAAAATATGTTTGTGTGGCTTTCGAAGTTTAAATTGATTTTTGGCAATAACCATAAATTGAATACTTTTAGTTTTAATACATTTATGCATATGCATATATATATGTTAGTATAAATATGTGAAGTGATTGTTACTTTTATCATGTTTGAAAAGCTAAATTAAATTTTTCAAAGAAATTGCAACAATTTCTAATATTTTGTTTTTTGTTTTTGTTGCTGGTTGATCTGTTTATTTATGTGTTGACACTGGTCACACAGGCAACCGAACATATAAGCCATTACTTCAAGTATTGAAGACAATATTCGAGAAAATTTGCAAATTATCAAGAAAGCCACGTATCGATATTCAGCAGAATAAATTAAATTAAACGTTAGAAGATTTGTTTTTTTTTTTTTTTTTTTTTTGCTTTAATGTGTCTCGTCCTTTTCTCTTAAGTACCTTTTTTTTCCCTTGATGCTTCGGACTGTTAAAGTCGGCTAATTATTATCGCTGTCGTACAACAATAATCGCTTAATAAGTTTTCAAAATTATGACAATTTTCTATCACATATGCTTTTACAGACGCTAGCGGCAATTTATCGTGGGTAAGAAATTTGAAGGACTACACAGATTTGCTTCTGTGCCATTCGAACACAGAAGTAAAAGGCTTGAAACGAATACTACGCCTCCGCGCGATTTCATTGAGTGCGCCTCATTGTCATGAATATGCGGAGCACAAATGCCACTCATCCCCTCATCCCATAATCCCATGTGAAAATTAGTTTTTATATAAAGTCTAAGTTTTAATGAAAAAGCTTTCCTCTGACGAAAGTGCCTCCAAAAGTTAACGTGGCCAAGCTGCGGTAAGCTTACCCCATGCGATCGATGGCCCATTATGTAGATATTTCATCATTTATCGCCTCTCAATACTGCAACACCTTCGCGAGCTAAAAATGCGCGAAGGCCTGATATTTCAGATGGATACCGCATTCCAATGCAATCATCAGATATGTAATACATCTCAAGCTCAGGCGTTTCCAAAATCTTTGGCCAAGCACCTGACTGCACAGCAACTTCACGATTAGGCTCCTTCTAAGAATTCGAGACCATTCACAGTCTGCTTGAAATACCCCAAGCAGCTGTTTTTCAATGTCAGGCTTAAGCATTCCTAACAATCTTGATCATTAATCATTCATACATATACACTTTCACATATGTATAAAGAACATAATTACAACATACATTTAGCCGAATTAAGTAGCACTTACAATTAAAGAGTTGCACTATCACATTATAAGGCAGAACATACACAACACAACATCCGCACCGATAGCAAAGTTTAAAGTAAACAGTTTTCAGCATTTTTAGGCCTAAAATACTATCAAGCAAAGTCTAATTAACAATATGTATAACTACTGGCAAATATATTTTACCGCATTGATATTTGGACTTACGAACACCGATTTGCTCGACCATGTAGCAGTCCCAGAATTTATTTGAGAAAACATTTGTTCTTCTATTGATTTTGCAAAGATCGTGGGGAAAATATTGATACAAAATACTCCTCAAATCGAACTACTCTAACTACTGTTGATCCTGTTGACCGCAAACTATTATGGCGCTATGATCATGTAGGGAAAAAGGCGCAACGCAGGAAAAGATTTCACAAACAATAAGCAATCAATGAAGCAATGAATCGCACGGTGTAAGCATGTAAGCGACATCAAATCATTCGTTTTAGGTGCAATGTTGTTCATGTAACGACTTATTGACGAACTTTTTGTTCTTTTAAAGGAGAGTCGTTCATCCGAAGTAGTCACATTTCAAAGGAAGCGTTACGTAATTTAAATTGCGAATATCAGAAGTAATACGTATTTGAATAAAGCGCATAAAAATTTAATATTATATGTACGCTGGCATGCCCTCTTCGCACTTATCAATTTATTTAACATAGATGGCGCTCATGCCAAACCAAATCTTCTCATTATATTATTATTAGGAAATAAATTGTAGGACTAAAAAAGTAGATAGTATTGCGTAACTAACAAAAAACACTACCGACTCAACTCGACTGAATCCAAGATCAACGCTTTTGTTTCTTTTTTCCTGTCCTAAAGAGCACTTTATATATTTAAGTAAATGTTATAAATAAATTTTTTTTTTTTTATCATAGGATCGTCACATCAAGAGAAATGGTGATCCAGAGCCGATTGTAGATCCGTCACAGGATTATATATTAATGTGGGGTTATGAAAATCGCACACATACCGTATTAAGATTTCGTCGCAAACTTGATACATGCGATCCCGCTCATGATATTGCCATAACGGTGAGTATTCTGTAAATAATAAACACGTACGCGCTTGTATCAACTTCTGTCTGCATAGTTATTTGAACTCTCTAAACTCTCTAAACGTAAGATATATTTTCTTATTTTCTTCTTCTTCCTTTTTTTTTTTTTTTTTTGTGTATATAAATTTGCTGTGTATTGTGCGTGAGTCACGTAGAGAAACTTCGAAAAGTTTTTCCATGTAATTATAGCGGATTAAAACATATTCACTGTCTGTGTGTACGTGATTATTTACATATCCTTTCGTACATGTGTGTGCGTGCACGTATGCCTGTTTCGTGGATTTTATCTCTGAAAAGATGTGTGCATCTCTCTCTGTGTTTGTGTTTGTGGGTGTGTGTGTGTTTGTGTGTGTGTGTGTGTGTAAGAATTTATAATATGTGCCATTTGAACAACTGTTACAAATTGATTGAAAATAAATTCCTTTTTGATTCTATGTTACGAATAAATGATTGAAATAATCAGGTTTTCGGCATTATATCGATCCAACTGCCAAAATTTGGCCGAAGAGTATGAAGTGAAAACAAGAAGCCTTTACAAGACACAAATCAAATGCAATCAATTTGAGAGCAATGAAAAGTGTCAACATTAATATTTGATTGAGGCCAAAATCGCATGTTTACACAAATGAGCCATGTTATTATTGTTTTTGTTTTTGTTGTTGTTGTTGTTTTTTTATTTTTATTTTTCATATAAGCGAACTCTTAAAATATCGCATTGAATTCGTTATTTGAATATGTTTGTGTAGATGAGGCTTACATTCACCCACTAACTTTCGATGTAAACAAAGTTCAGACAATGTCTTTAACACTTTAATAAAGCACGTACGATACAGACAAACAAACATATACACACACACACACACACACACACACACACACAGAGAGAGGCACACTCACACACAAATATGCAAAGAGACACAAATGTAAACGTACATTAATAAATATATATATCTATGCATAGACATATGCATATCTATATAATTATGCATACATCTACATGCATAGAAGCAAAAGCAAACGAAGCTTAGAGCAGCCGACAAATATTATGTGAAGAGTAATAAGACCGTAATAGTTTTGTATTATATTGCGTTGACATTTTGTAAGTACATATATATATATTCATGAATGTGTTCTTTTATACATGCGTACATTGCATGCATACATCTATATATATACATGCATATGTATGCACATGTATTTATGGTAAGTTTCGGGTAGTATTTTGAATTCCAATAAAAGTCTAGCAATGATTTTATGAAAATGTCTGGCTGTTCAACGTTTATAAATGAATGTATGTATGTATGTATGTATGTATGTATGTATGTATGTATATATGGCTAAGAGTAGAGGTATTGTACATGCATTTCTCTTTTATGTACATTTTGTGTTTGTATGTTTACATGAATTTTTTTTTTTTTTTTTATTTTTTTTTGAACAACATTTGCTTTAATTTGTTCGCAAACTGGGCTTCGATACAAAAATCTGTCGCCGAGAGAGTGACAGCATTTAATTAAAGTTTTTTTTTATTTTTCTTTTCTTATTTTTAATACGATGGCCTCTTTTGCTTTTAACATTTAAAACAGATAAACTCATAGGTAAACAGAATTCCCACCATTTAATATTTTCCTATTCCCCATGAAGGCAGAAGTAGCCTCGCTGTGTTCTGTGCTCCCCTGGCGCGCACGGATCGCACATAAATTTACCAAATAATGACCATGATGACCATTCTATGAAAGTTTCCTTTTGTAACTCTTATCTATTTTTTTTTTTTTTGCAGATGTAGGGAGAATAAAGTCTGTCTCAAAAAATGAGTTTACGTTGCATTTTTTTAACACTAGATTTTGAGGAAACGTGTCAACTGTGCTGAGTACATTTTGTGAGTCCTCACAGTTGCAAAAATCAAAATACGAATCTGAAATTTGCCGCCAACGCTCCTTGATCGATTAACAATACGTGGTCGAAAGATTGGCGCGATGTGTTCGCATATTTGCCCCCATTGGAGAAGGAACTAAAACAATCTCGGAAAACATTCGCATTATTTTCATAACTTCCTGTATAACTTCCTGTTTTGATCCCATGAAGCTATATTTCTTTAAAATCCGTAACATAGTTATTCACTAGGGTCACTCACTTTCATATTCAGTCCAAAAATCATTTCAATCGTTTTTCTAGCATATCCGTAATTAGTGAGAAAATCTACTACAATTTGCGTTAGGAATAAATTGGAAACAAGTTCATTATAAATTTTACCGTTAATTGTGAACGTGTTAGTAAATCGATTCAAATCATTTTTGCATCGGACATGCAAGTAGTTCCGGAGAATGGTTAGTACGAATCGAAACTTATAGACGAAAACTTAAGGAAAAAAATTTTTAATATTTTTCGAGATTGTTTTCGTTTCTTTTTCATTTTTTTTTGAAACAAGAATTTTGAACCACATTTCTACATAAATCTGCAGTTATTTCCCTAATAACATATACTTAATACTGGCAATAGTGTCATTGAGAATTTGTGATTTATTAGAGTAAAGCAATCGACAAACATAACCTTAAAGCAAAAGTTCAGTGAACTCATATCGCATGAGCCCGATGGCCAACTGGCGTCGGCATTTCTGGAGATTGCACGGTCATTGAATATTTCTCTCAATGAATTGACGATGTCGAGAGATGTGTGCCATGTCGCATTAGCTCATTGAAACCTCATACCATCCAAGACCGCAATCATTTAATCCATAGCACGAAAAATCTGTAATAATGTATTTGCAGCATATCTCCGTTGCCGGCAATTGCATGTCATTTTCAATTACCCATCCAGATCATAAATTGCGAACAAGGGCTGTGCGGTTTGGGCTCGCGACATCTCAAGCACTATAATATGAATCGATTTTTCAATTAAATTACAAATAGTAATGAGTTCGGTAGATCGGCTGTGTTGACCATAAATTTCACATATCAAGCGAAATTTAGCGTAAGTGAATTCACTGTTTTTCATCGGTTTTAATAGATTTTAAAGATTTCTAGTCGCAAGTGTAGTGCAAGCTGCATATGAAAAAAAGTAGATGGTATGGCGCTTACAAAACGTATATAGCACTAATTTGATCAACCTGCCGGGAGAGAGCTTGGAAAGAAACTTCATTATCTTTCGTCTTAGATCGATATGCGGACGTGCGGAAATTGGAAAGTATTTTGAACGCATTTCCAAACTTACCACGCCTATGCCCAATTTCCGATTCCTATCTAAATGTTTGGCTTCGCACCACAATCGTGCGCTGATCAAAAGCCTATTTATGTTACCAAGTTTTTTATGCATCTATTTTTAACTATTCGAGACGGAAATACAAATCTTCCCCTTCGCTACGCTGCCACCAAACTTTGGTTTTTTCTCACTTATAAAGTCTTACCGTAAATATCTCTATAGGGCATTGCATTAGGAAAGCCTTTGTTAGCTTGGATTGCTTAAACGACTATATGGTGGCATGCTGGTGGAAACTCATCTTATGCTCCTTAGAGTGAAAGATTGAAATGAAGTCATTGCGAATACAATTTCGCTTTTTGCTTTCCTAGCTTTCATTGGCGAAGAACCACTACTACGAAGTCTAAAAGCAAATTAATTTATCTCACAAAAGTTTTTAGTCTTCATTTATCGGGACGATTGCAATCACTGCAAATTTACATCAATCCATCTATTGCGTGCTCAATCACAGCCATTGAATCTCATATAGAAAAGTTGATAGATTTTTTCTTTTCTCGACCATCTTGCTATCTCATCATGAAGATTTGCGAGCTAAAGAAGTGAAAGCTGATTTTAGGAAATTGGCTGACATCTGGCTAACATCTGGCCGGCACTTTTGCTTAGTCTTAAAAAAATGTCTGATAGTCTTCACGACTTTAAATATCATGTTTCATAGCTTAACCGCGTCTCGGGAACGAGAGCAACAAAGTGTCTGAGTGCGAGCGAATTCTTGATGCAAGCAAAAGCTTTGAGTGAGCCTCACCTTGATCATAATTCATCGCACAAATTATATATATATATATATGGCTTCGTAATATTATATTACCGATCTGAAATTCCGTTGGCATACATACGACTAGAGCACAATGAGTAACGCAACACTCACTTTAGTGCTATACAATTAAACGTCCACAGCCGGCCGTTAAAGCCATAGAGACATCTGTTCTCTTCCACGTGGAAATAGAATGAATAGAAAAAGGCGGAATCAATGGTATGCGAATGCCAAGAAAAAAAAAAAGGAGTGAAAACAGATCACTTCGTTAATAATCAAATCTATGATCCAATGATCATGATTTTTCTATTTTGATAAGTCGCGGGAAATTAATTCCAAATTAGATATGCAACGTGTTTTGTTTATTACAATATTATCAATAGTCTGTTGGCTTCATTACAAGTTAATGCGAGCCAAATTAACTACGAAGCGCCAAATATATGCCTACGAAGATTTTCCAAATCTTCTTAATACAATTCCTGATAATACCGAATTTTTCTTCAAGTTCAGAAATTCTTTGTGAATATGATGGTTAAGGTAAATCTTATCCTTAGTCAACATAATCTTAATAGTAAATCCTTATCACTTTGTTATCGAATGACTCTATGATTAAATGTGTCTAACAAGCGCAATATGATTGATTGCGTGTGCGTGTGCGCGTTTGTGTATGTATATATATTGTATATATGTGTGAGGTGGAAAACCATCAACAGGCGCCCATGAGGGCAGTGCGAGTCTTCAACCCGCTAAAAACCATCCCTCCTATTCCCTACCCTGTGGCACGACCGTTTAGGTATACCTTCACAAAGAGGGTAGCCGTTTAGGTACTACTTAAGATCCTACGCTGACGCTCTTCGTATCTTTGTTTTGTCATTATGTTTGCGGCGAACACTCCTACCGCTTTCCATATTTTCAGGTCGTGCAACACGTTTGTCACAAGATTGTCGGGGAGAGGTAATCCTCCAATTTCCGTCTGTAGTCTCTGTCGTTCGTTATGATATTGCGGACAGACAAAGAAAACATGTTCAGCGTCTTCGATGCATTCACAAAAACTACAGAATGGGTCCTGCTATCTGTTCAGATATGACCTAAAGCAACCGTGGCCGCTAATTAGTTGTGTCAAATAAAAGTCAACCTCACCATGTTGCCTATTCACCCAGGGCCGTAAATCGGGTATGAGACGATGCGTCCATCTACCGTTTACTCGCTCTGCTCGAGCGCTCCTGCCATTCTTCCAGAATTCGCTGTTTTGCACGCTGCTTGGCCGCCTCAGCCGACAGTCTATGAAATATATATATATATATATAGTCTATAGTCTATAGTCTATATATATATATGTGTGTGTGTCTGTTTATGTATGTGTATGCGTTGATAGTCATTTTTCAATAGCGACACATATCCTACGCATTCATATAATTGATTTTTAATGAAAACAGTTTTAATTATAACATAATACTATATATATAAATAACTTAAGAGTATTCTTTATATGGGAAATTTTTAATTTCGTTTATATATCTCCAACAGAATGATACGATGCGTCTATTATTTATGTACAATGAACGTGATCCACCGCATGGTACCGTCAAACCTGGTCATTTACCTAATCCTGGTGGCTCGTTTCGACCTTACAGACCAATAGTGCTGACGCAACGGCCTCATATTCAATTCAAACACGAAGAATATGTACGTATACTGGAACTACGTAATGAAGATGTTGAATTGCCCGGCGCTGATGAAACTTTAATTTGGTGCAAAACATTCAAGTTAGATGATATGAAACGTAAACATCATCTAATCAGGGTGAGTATGAAAGCGCAATGAACGCAAACATAAATTCGTAAAACTGATGAGACCTGATAACCACACACTGTATTATGCTATTAATTCATATATTGCATGTGCGTATAATGCACAATCATGATGATAATAATGACGATAACGATGACGATGACGATGACGATGACGATGACGACAACGATGATGGTAATGCATCAATAGTGTATATCTTTTTCCTTTTCTTTTTCATTTTACTGCGCGGCATTCTATGAATGTTTGAATGACATCAGTACGAACCCATTTACGATTCACCAGCCAGCGTGCATAACTTACAGCATATAACGTTGCGTGAATGCCATGGTATGCATCAGGAATTGGAGGAAATGGCACGCGAACAGGGCAGACAGTGTATGGGTGCCCGTGATATACCGTTAGCGTGCAATGCTATTGTTGCTTCGTGGTCACGAGGCTCTAATGTAAGTTTTTGTAATCGCTGCTATTTGTTTTGTTGTTGCAGTTATTATTATTAGTGTTTCGACCATTATAACGCAGCAGTACATCATTGAATATCAGACGAAAGCAAAATATGAAAAAGACATTTTGATTCAATTCCACCGGCTCAAGCTGCAGCCGCTTTCCAAGCAACTAATCAAACAACAACAACAAAAAAAAAAAAAGAAAAACAGAAAAAAAGAATTATATATATATGTAAAAATGCTATTGAATAGCGACCACAATCCCCTCTATCTAGCAATAGGACCCATTAATATGCCTTCAACACATATATGTAGCAGATCACATACAATGTGATTGTATTGCCTGCAACATCATCATGACAAATTACTCTTATGGACAACATACACACACACACACAAACACACACACACACACATACGTACGCATATGAACAATGACATAAACTATACATTTTTTATATAGACGCGGGCATATAAATACGTATAAAGGTACATATAGTGTGTACGAATATATATATGGGATAAAAAGGATTGCAAAGTGTACGCAACGTAACGCAACGCTATTCATGCCATTCGCTATAAAAAGCTTTTGTGTGTGCAATAAAAATTCTCATCTTTCAGCAATAACGAGATGTCTACGACAACCAATTTAAACATATGTGCATATATATGTATGCGTAAGTATACGAACAGGGACATGCACCTAATGCACACAAATATTCATATAAATATGTACATAAAAACATGCAGCATATAAATCTATAAATGTAACAGTAAACATGTACCGTGTACCGTGCATTTGTGTGTTATTACATTGACATCCTTTATATACAATAAGCGCCTGCAGCAATTATTGTTATTCTACTGGTTTGTTTTGTTTTTGTTTTGTTTTCACTTTTTCGTTTTCGTTGCTTTTCCTATTTTATAGAGTTTCACATTCCCAGACGAGACCGGCTATCCCATGGAGTCTCGTCAAGCCAAATATTATCTAATGGAGACACATTACAACAATTTACAGCCTGATTTAACACAATTACATGCCAACCGACAAATGGCCGACAATTCCGGATTAAAAATCTACTTTACTCATGTTTTGCGTCGCCACGATGCTGGAGTACTTTCAATAGGTGAGTAATGAATATATGACAATGCTTTTATGTCCATTACGTTAATTGAAGGGAGCTATCAAATAAATGCATACACTAGCTTACAACACATGCACACTTACAATAACATAGCTTACCTACCACGCACTTAAATGAAAATACATCTCCACATATATATATATATATATATATATATATATATATATATTTGTATATATATATATATATATTTATTATTATGATTATTATGCACTATGTGTATATATGTAACGTAATCTATTTTATGCGATTATAACATATATAAATAACATATTTGAACAGTCACTACTCAACATTTGAGTTACGTTCATTTCAACTTTGATTAATATCAAAGGATTAATTGCTACAACAACAAGGTTTACGATAGTTAAGAGCTTTTCTCAACCGTAACATAACTGCGTACTAAATGCGCACTTACTTACTCATTACTCATTACGTTTATTAAACACAAGAAATGTAAGGTAACAGCAGCCGCCAAAAACTCAAAGAAAATTAAGAAAATTTGCTTTTATCATGACTCACTTCACTTCACTGTAAACGCCACTGCTTGTAGGCCATTATTCCTCCGTTGGAAATCAAAGCTTTGCATGATTTATTTTTGAATTTTTGTACCTTTTCCTTTCGCAAATTTAATGTCGACGCAATTTAACAGCTAAACGCCAATTATCGCTATAGACATTATTTCTTTTCAAATCCCTTATCATCAAGGAGAGAGAAATGTTATGTTTAACATTCTCTAAGCCTCCAAATTATTACGCATACGTACAATACTTTTTTCATATACATTTCACACTATACCTCGTCATTAAATGCATTTAAAATTCCTACGCTCTATATATCGTACGTGTATGGCAAAGGTACTAAAGTCATCCTCTTATATACGTAGATAAAATTTCGAGCACAATACAAACGATGGCGGCATCCTTTCATTTCTAATACCTACAAATATGCAATAGAGATATTATAAAATATATATGGCTTCAATAATCGCATGATCTTGAATTGTTTGTCCGTCCATGAGTGTCCATAGAAGACGCAATAAAAAAAAAGAAGAGCTCAAATTTCGCATCTGCGCTCTTGATATTAATGGTAATAATCATAAATTATGAAAATGTGAGATGTGTGTGTGTATGTGTGTGTGTGTGTTCGCAGTGAGTCCTATAATAAGTAAAAAAATACATTTATTAAATCCTGCGGTACAGTGGCCAAAGATTTAATGAAAAATTTGAAAGTGAAAATATATTTTAAGCGGTTAGCCGGATAAGCCGGGCAAGCCCAACGTTTATATGCGCCACACTATTTAAGCTTAATGCAATTCTTCGGCTCTCCTTGACATAAAATATCTTAAGGCCATATAAGGACTTTGCTTTTCGCCAGACAACTTCGTATAATAGGACGGACCAGAACATACCACAATACAATTATTTTCCATTTAAAACGTTACTAACAAGCGAAGGATTATTTTTTCTAAGACCATTTAGACGGAAGGAGATCCAATAAATTGTCCCAAATTTTTCTAGATTCCTTTGGTATTCGTATGAATATTTGACCAAAAATCTTAAAAATGATAGGCTTTTTTACATTTAATGACATTTTCAAAAACCAACACTTCATGTGGAGAGAGAGGGGGCATAAAAATGCCTCGATTCTATGCATTTTCAGCAATCGAAATATCTTGAAAATTCCAATCTAATATATGGGCTGTTGCCGGACAGACGGACAGGTAAATAAAACTTGATTAAATCGATTTTGCAAATTATTCCGAACAAATTGATATCATAAACGGTAGAACTATCTCAAGTTGTTCTGCGAGACAGAAAACTTTAACTTAAACTATGACAGATGTTGATTGAAAATCTCGTCAAAATATTTCCAATGGCATCGATTCAATCTTAAAATTATCCATTCCAATTAGATGAGAAATTCCCAATTAATGATGTACTTTGAAATTCTTATTCATTGGCAACAACATTCACGAGCAACAACGATTCGCCCTTGCCACGACTGTGCTTTTCTTATTAATCTATCAATTGAAACAACCACTTGGTAGAAATCTAGGTTATATGCTGTGAGACTGACGTATTGGCATGCACCCCATTAAGGGAAAATCGAAGAGATGCGTACATGAACATAAGCAAGCAAAGAGTATCCCGTTCGTTATTAACCGTATTTTTTGATCGTATTTTCGCGATTTTTTTGTTTTTGTGAAATCAAATTTTAATACGACGCATATCAGAAATTCGAATATATTCTGAAATGCAATCCCCATAAACGCTGTATCGTTGAATGCAAGCAAAGCAAAAAAATAATCAAAAAAAAAAAAAAATGTTTTTCTCACAGATGTAAATAATATTCGATAACTATTTGAATAATTTAGCAAAACTTTATGCATGTTTATGTTTATAAAATAAATATGTTGACATAACATAGGCGCACATACATACATATATACATACATACATTCTCACATATGTGTATTTATTTATCAACGGCAAACAAAAATTGAACATAAGATGCACAAACGCGCACTACTCAGCGGCATGTGTTGGCAATAGACCAAAATTTTGTGCAACTTGACCTGGAATCTGAGAAATTTTCATTTTGATATTTGTGTCAACGATATGCGGTGTGATGCAGAATAGTTTGTTGTTTTTTCTTTTTTTTTTTGTTTGTTTTTGAAATTCATTGAAATAAAATTTAATTAAAGTACATTTCTTGAACAAGATTTTAATTAAATTTAAAAAAAAAAAAAAAAAAAAAAAAAAAAAAAAACAAAATGCAATAAAAGCAAAATCTTAATAACATTGCAGTTATTATAACATTGTTTTAACAAAAAGAGTTTATAAGCTGATCGTAGGCAATATTGCAATTGTAACATAACTAAATGTATGTACACTCAGGTCGGAACAATAGTAAACAATTTAGCATTAGCTGCTCTCGCTCAGAATAATTCAGTAGACATCATCTCAACACAAATACTATGAAAAATCCGCTTAATATCATTTGTATGTTTATGTGTATTACTTATTATTATATATGTAGGGATGGATCCCAATTGGCGTCATATAATACCGCCGGGACAGAGTCAAGTCATCTCTGAGGGTCATTGCATTGAAGATTGCACTGCATACGCCTTTCCAATGGACGGCATACACATCTTTGCGGTAATGATGCGCACTCATTTAATTGGAAAGGAAATCAAACTACGTCAGGTTTGTATAGCAGCTGCAAGAGCAGCAACATAAAATGCTCTTAAGGTGTATACATGCATTGTACATATGTACATGTACATGTATGACTAACTGCAGGCAGGCATATGAGAGGACACACATAGCTAATAATTTCAACTATCGGTCGTATGTTGTCAAGTCAGGAAGCAATCAACATTTGTTTCACTTGTGTACACAGATGATGACCGCAATCATACGCGTATATATATATATATATATATTCATACATGTATAAAATATGTCAATATCTTCAAATAAAATATATATATATATATATATATATATATATATATATATAATTGTCCTTTTTATTTGTACATTGCACGTACACATATATGATATGTCTGCAGTTTTATTGAAATTCACACACTTGTCACGATGGAAACAAAACGTAAGCGCATTATATTATATAGTAATGAACAAATTTATTTTGTAGATTCGTCAAACCGAAGAATTGCCACCAATTGTTCACGACAGCAATATAGATGTTGCCTATCAGGATTTTCGACGTCTAACGGCGCCCGTACGAGCCTTACCAGGCGATAGACTAATAGCTGAATGCATTTATGACAGTTCGTCACGAAAAGCAATCACTCTGGGTAAGTAGGTACCAACTAAACTTTTCGTTTCTTTTCAAATGCATTCACATTCACATCCATTCCATTGTCGTTAAACATATTGTCAGAGCGCAATTGTCTATTAAATTTATCATAATCTTTGCGACATTTAAAAATTTGCTAAAGAAACTTTCTCTCACTTATATCTCATATATAGACAGTAGATAGAAGTCTCCATATAGAAGTCTCTAATTATGGATTAAAAGGATGACCTTTAATATATTGCCAATTAATCAAAAACCATCGCGCCCTATATATTTAATAAAATAAATAATAACAAAAAATTAAATTTCTTTATACTTTTCGTTGTTTTTTTTTTTTTTTATTTTTCATTATTTCTAACGTTTTATGGCAAATTATAAAAAAAATAAGAAAACAAAAAAAATTATAATAAATATATAAACCAAAGAGGCAATTTTAACTGTAAGATCCATTCTGAGATCTGAGCCATTTTAGCGATAATCAAAATTCGTTTTAAGTGTGTGGAGAAGTGCAGTCTTTCTATCCATGAGGTAGTCTTATCTTTCTTGTTCATTCCGTTACTGTCTATGTTATTGCCGTAAGGTAATAAAGTCTGTCTGTTTGTCTACACGCCAGTCAGTTGTTAGTATTGTTGATGTCATTGTCATCATCAGTTTCATTGTATGTCACTGAAGTCAATTTAAACCAACTGCTCCACTGAATATTTACTTATTATATAAAAATGGAATAATAATAAAAAAAAAAAAAAAAAAAAAAAAAAAAAGAAAGAAAAGGGATAATCACACATACACATACACACACACACACACACACGAAAGTTTTGTAACCCACCAACCAATCATCATATTCTCTGTCCACCAGGTAATACACAATCCCGCCATAGCAAGAATGAAGAAAAAAGCAAAACCAGAATATCGTAGAAAATGCACTCGTCCATAATTTCACTTCCATTTCACATTGAAACAATGTGACTCTCAGTTCGATGTTCAGTGTTCTGTGTTCAGTGTTCAGTGTTCAGTGTTCAGTGGTGTTGACATTTCCTTTCTTTTTGTTTTTATATTTTATTATTACAATAAAATATGTACTCATGAATGTTTGTATATGACGCGGTACAAAAATCCTATTTACCTTTGTTTCCCTGGTTGTGATTTTGTGCTAGTTGTCGTTCAAATTTAATTTTTTTTTTTTTTTTTTTTTTTTTTTTTTTTATTTGCCTTATATGTAACCAAGAATGATTGTGGCACCACACCCTACCTTAACTTCACGGAGACGCTTGGATAGCAACCATAGAAAGCTTTGAGAAAGAATTATAGTTTACTTCTGTTTTGTTTTTTTTTTTTTTTTTTTGTTTAAAGCAATTGAAAATCACTTTCTACATCGCAGCCCATCTCAGTGCTGACAATGAACTGATGATATGTCAGTGTATGGGTCATGGGTATCAGGTTTAATTTTGTATAAATAAAACAAATCCCCTAAGAGATATGAAGTATGCGAAGGGTCGGTTCTAACCGACTTTAGTTGAAATTCTCACTTGTTTGTATTTCTTCCTTTTTATTTCTTTTTACTCCTTTTGATTTGCTTTGCTTTGTTTGTTTCTATGTTTTACTTTTTCTATTTCTGTTTTGTTTCTTCTTCTTCTCTTTTTCACTCATACATTAAAGGTGGCTTAACCATGAAGGAAGAAAGCTGCATTGTTCTGATGCTTTACTATCCCCGCCAAAATAAGCTAACAACCTGTCACTCGCTTCCGAGCCTGCCAACTGTACTTCATTCGTTGGGTATTGAGCAGCTGGCGACGTAAGTTTCCACATTGCATTAAAAGTAACTTTTATTGAAATAAAAATTATAATAATCGTGGTGATGAAGTGAATGAATGATATAATGAACGACTGATATATATATATATATATATATATATATTTGTGTGTGTGTTTGTTTGTATGCATGCAGTGTGCGTGTGTGTGTGTGTGTGTGCGTGTGCACATTACAAATTTTAGTTTTACTTGCACGTCATGCTATAACCAACAGTTTGCCTGTTCTTTGATAATATTTATGCGGGCGTATAGACACTATATCCATAAACATATATATATATATATATATAAACTTACATACATATAACCTATACATATACATATATATATACATATATATATATGTATATATATATAAATCAATGAAGGTAGTATTCCTTGCAAATGCGACGTAATTAGGTCGAGTCAGTATCTCATTATTAAACTGAAAAACTTGCTACATAACTATTGAAACGATGATGAATTTAGGTTAAAATATTATACCAGTAGTAATGTGAATTTTAGACCGTCTCCCTCTCTATTCTCCTTAACGTTTCTCTATTTCCCTTTCCAATTATTATTCTTTCTCTGTATCACCCTTTATCTATGTTCTTTCTCTCTCCTTCTGTCTCTCTCTTTCTCTTTCTCTCTCTTTCTCTTTGTCTCTCTCTCTCTCTCTCTCTCTCTCTCTCTCTCTCTCTCTGTCTCTCTATCATTCACCCCACTTCTCATCGCGCTTTCGACTCATTTGCAAAAATTAATGAATGAAAACAAAACCGAAACCGAATAATTTTTCCACTTCAAACTGAAATTCGGTTAAACAATCGCTTTTCAATTTTTACATACTAAACGATAAAGTTTTGCATTATTTTTGAAGCACAAAAATGGGAAAAAGTTTTAAGAGTTCAATCAAAGCAAATAAAAGCCATAGTTTTTCATGCTTTCATTTAATAATTAATTCTTAAATCTTTCATTTATAAAATATATTATATTTTATTTTCTTTTTCGATTTCAATATTTTTAGTGACTCAAATCCTGTACTAATATCAGCACCGCCCGAATTGGCTGGCATGACGTTAGAAGTTCGACTTTTATCGTATGACTGGCGAAATCAGTTCAATGAATTTCAAGAAGCCACCCGAAGAGGTTCATTCAAGCCACTCTGCTGGGGCGTTAAAAATCGTGTAGTGCCGGTAAGTATTTAAAACTTTGAAAAAAATCTCAAATCAAAATCTCTACGTCACACTATTACGAAACATAATTTTGAATGAATATGAATCCAAACCTTATCACAGCACTGCTATCAGTGCATTGTCTGAAATTAGTTTAGTTTTTAGTTTAACTGCAGCAAATATGAAATTTACAAGTCCTTGAAGGTATTCGATTTATCGCGGCGAGATTTTCAAAGTCAAAGTGAAGTTGTTTTGCACGTTTGCACGAAACTCTGATAACTATCGAGTTTGCTTCATACGCTGAAGTCTAGCGTTCTATGGCCAACTTCCTAAATAGACAAATGAAAGATTGTCATTGATGTACCCTACGGCGCTTGTTGTATGTAAGACCTATGTCGTCATCGTTCCAGATATTTTGAATAAAATGGAATACAATCGGATTTTGTACAAAGATTCATTTAAAAGAATATATGCCGTGAAGCCGTGAGAAACTTTTCAATTTAATCGTTTTAATAGGCGAAGGCTTAATTTGCAACTGGGCGTGGCATATTATGATTTGTTTCAACCAAATGAAAATGTAGTGCATTTGGGACAAAAACCGAGCGCAATATACCAAAACTCCTGATATTGTGAGCGATTAATGTGAAGAAATTCTACTCCGTAAAGCGAAATTCGCTTAAGGTTTACAATTGTAACCTGGCATGTCGTCCCACCCTCGCCAGTGCTGGCAGCACAGACTCTTACTCTTTCCGCTTAACACGGCCTTCAATAGATAATTTATCGATTGTTCGAACGATGCCTCCATTCTTATGATAAACACCAGTTTCCAGTTTCCGTTTCACTTCGAATTCATATTTTGCATAAAACAGGAATAAACTTAATTATTGCAACAACAAATACAAAGATATATTTTTCGGCCCTCACTTTTATGTGAGGCATTTTCCGGGAAGGGAGTAAACCATTATTATATGGAGAAAAAGTAATAATTCTTGATAGTATATACAGACAGAAGGACAGAAGTAGCCAAATACTTAAGTAGGGTACTTAATGATTTGGTTTGACTTTGTTTGACTATAACATTTTAAATTTGTCTTATACTAGACAGAATGAACAAATTGAACGCAATATTTAGTTGATAGCAGTGAGAAGACAGTTTAGCAAAAATACAAACCGTGTCATTTAATAAATCACATATGACGATTCGTGGCAGTTCGTTCAACGTAAAGTATAAAAATAAAACGTAGCTTTCAATATTTCTTCTCAACATGAACCTAATATCTCGCTCTGCTCTTACGCTCCAATTTATGAGGTGTATGAGGTGTTGTTGTGAACTCAACCAAGGGACAGCCATTAAACGTCTTAGGTACAAAGTGAATACGAATGAAGAATTCCCCCGCCCCCTCTCACCCCGTATAAATTTGAAATTATATGACAAAAATACTACGAAATTCGCTCTCTTTAATGGGTGCGGAAATGAAATTTTCATTATCGTCATAAAGACGAAAATGACATTTTCCCACCCTTTAATATGATCTTTGAGTTGTGACGGCAGTGTCACAAATGATTTCAATATTAATATGACTCGTCGCTAAATAAGCGAGTGTGTGCGTTACGGTGTACACTTTAGATAAACAATATCTCTTTGCTACGCTTTATAAAAGAAAACCTAACCCACGATGTCAAAATAATTGGAATTTTTTTTTTTTTTTTGCTCAACTAAGTAAACATAAATTAAAAACGAAGTGGCAAACACGACGGGCTTTTATCGAAATGCGTGTTGACGTTAAAGTAAACGTTGATTGAAATATAATCCAGCTGAGGCAAAAATATTCAGGTATTCAATGCATTTGCGACATTCCGGTTTACCGTCACTTTTCTAAAGTCTTCTCACATTCTCACGCTACCTTATCAGCGAGGACTTGTGAAGTAGTTATACTTTACTAGACATAAAAAAAAAAAAAACCATTACAAAAATAAATCAAGGGAAGCTTGGCCGCATCCCTCCCTACCAATTCCTTCAAAAGTGCAGGTTAAAGCGGATCATCTTATATAAGTTCATATGTAGAATGGAACGTCTTGGGCACGTTTTTGAAACCAAAGAAAGAGAAATGAAAATCAAATCAAAACTCTTGTACACTCTCACATGTACAACGCAAGAGTTAATAATATTGAATACGTAATCGTTGGCTCACAAAGCGGCCCTTCTTTATGCGCTTATCTATTGGTACCCCGAGGGCAAGCTTATCTTGCTCGTCTATGACGAGTATAGAAGATTACCAGCATGACCAGCTACAAGTTTCGTCGTTAGTTTTCTTCCGCGACCGTCATATAATAGTTTCTTACTACCGCGAAACTTGCAAATGTAGGCGATACCCATTGAGTGGATGAAGAAATTTGAACAAAAAAAAAAAAAAAAAAAAAAAAAAAAAAAAAAAAAAAAAAAACTATTATATAGAAAGCACTATTCCACCTGTAGTGTTGAACGTAATGCCTTATATTTGGTCAATTCTATCGCATTAATACGATTGTAACCAGAAAAAACCCTCTTTTCGCTTTAACTGCTCAACTTTAGAGAACATCGGACCCGATTGTGTGTGTCAATTCTATTTACATATAAGAATTGAAGAAATGTCTTTATAGTTTCATTAAACATACACTCAAGCGACTGAAATTTTTAAATGTTCACGAAGTTAAAGGATATTGTAAATGTCCTGCCGTTTTATTTTCCTTTCTCCTCTTCCTTGTGTTCAAGTAAATCATCTTTGCACTTCATCCCCCAATTCTAATATATTAATAAACTTTACCCATAAGGAGTCGCATTAGATGAGTTATTTATATATCGGAAATCGCTTTGCAACGTTTCTTCAGAAATTTCCGCAGATTTAGTGCTTAAAAGGCGATGCTTTTTACACTTTAACGAGATTATATATCGATGGTAGTGTGGAATCTAGAAAAATAGTACTTTGATATAGAGGAGTGTGGCCTTTTTTAAGGATTAACGCGCTCTTCTTCTAATACAACTCGATGCACTCTCTTCCTATTGATTATATGTCGTTCGACGTATTGCGATTTATTGCTATAAATTCATTTCCCACGTCCTTCCGAAAGTCATAATGAATGATATAATCATGAAATAGACACACACACACACACACACACATTTTTAAAATTGATAATTGTTGAAAATGCATTGAAAAAACTTTGTATTTTATCGGTTTCTTCTGGCTATCGTAAACTGAGAAGAAAATATAGTTCTCCGTAACCGTACGTTCCCGTCCAGGGAATTTTCTTTGTGATCATGAAAGAAAATATTTTTAATTTTTTTTGGTTTTGTATTTTTTATATACGCCTTCCCAGTTTTTTTTCATGTTACCTTTGCACGATATAGAAGAGCAGGCCGACCTCATACCTTTCATTCATTTCTATATAAGCCCGAGCGAACAATTTCTTCTCTTACACACTTTAGGACTACAAGTGCTGCTGGCACAAAATATTGAAGAAAATGAAAAAAAATTCTTTCATGGCAAACTTTTATCATATCACCTTGGTTGTCTTGAACGTAGACATATACCGTATACATATATATATATATATATATATGTCTTTTTATATATGTATGAATATATACATATGTAATATAAATACACACAAACATGACATGACTGTCAAAATAAATGGTCTACGTTTTTCATAACATACAATACAAACGTTATTTATTTGCAAGAGGGGATCGTTGAACTTTTAGATATTCTTCACATTTAAGCCACCAGGCAAACGACTATAAGATTGTATGTGTATTTTTATAAGTATCTATAGCTTAGTGTAAATGTATAATACATATATATGAACATAGATGCAGGCATCTTAAGTAACCTAAACCAGATTCTTAAAGTAATTTTACGTCAACTATGCAGTGTTTTTTAAAGTTGAAAGTAAATTGCTATACGTGTATCGTAACGTCTTTGTATGCGTGCATTTTGGTATATATAAGCATGCATCCGCATGCATCGTCGTTCAACTAAATGTCACACTCAAATTTGCCATCTGCGCGAATAGTTAAAATATTTTATGCATGTTTGCTAGAGCGTCTCTATGAAAATTAATTACTTACGTGTATTACAACGAGCTTTTTTTTCTCTCTTTTTTTTTTTTTTTTTTTTAAGTTTTATATCTACATTTACGTACATGTGTACACAAGATAACAAGTGAAAAATTTATATTCGACTATGGCCGAATCTTTGATACCCACAATTTTTATCTTAAACAAAAAAAAAAAACAATTTTAAATTTTTATATGTCCGACCTTTTCGCTATAAGTATAAGTGTCCGAATCACCCACAGACTAACATATATTTGGACATTTTTATCCGGGATTAATAGTTAACACAATAATTTTTCTTTTGTGGTTTTGAAAAAAGACATATTCCTAAATCATATTATATTATGGGCGTATACTCTGATCCATCCGACTCATTCCCAAGATCAAACTAAGTACAGGAATTTCCAATATTTTTGTAAATTTCAATCAATCAATCAATATCTTAAAATTTTCCCACACACACACACACACACACACACACACACAGCCATAATAAGTTTGGACAAACGGACAGACATATATCTAAACGTATAGAGAGAAATGCCTTAATGATGAAAACGAATATTTTAAAAGAAAAATCTGATGGTTCTGATGGTTTCGTCTGGTTGTCCCAGACATTCCAATAAAACTAATATGCCGCCATTTTCGCTGGTGGGTATAAAAAGAAAGAGGGTGAGAAAGTAGGAGAGGGAGCGAGAGAGAGAGAGAGAGAGAGAGAATAACAGGTTACATATATGACGAATTCCTTCTCAAAACAGGCGAGTTTGATTTTTAGTTACATTTACATATGCGGCTCATGCAAAAGGCACTTGTAGTTGACTTAATAAGCGTAAAATTGTTGCGGCATAACAAGGTGCATACAACTGGCATACGAAAGGTTAGATGAGTTCTTCATCCAGAGATTTACTTTTAGAAAAGTGAAAAAAACAAAATTTCGAAAAGAGAAAGCGTAAGAAAGAATAGAGAGGAAACGACCCAAAATATTTTATAATCTCATGTAGACGATAATATGATATGAACACACTTACATCGTAACTATACACACTGAGCCAAAATTGAATTTAAATGCAAATTCTTATTCATATTAACTCAAGACTTGTCCCAAGACTAGCCAAGCTATCTTGCCCGTATCGCCGCTTTCTTTTCGCAAAACAAAACAGTTTGTAGAAAAATGTGCGCCTCAGAGACCCACCACTTGATTCGAAGAAAACAAACTACAAAAATTCATATAGAAAACTAATATTTGCGAACTCGTATCGAATATCGTTATCATTAACTTCATTTTCTCGACGAATACTTGGATCATTGCCTCGACTTGTTAAAATCTTGCTCTATATTCTAAAAATATATATAAAACTAATCCCGCAAGTCTACAGTTTTCGAGAAATTGCAATCATTACGAACACTTCTACACACACGCTTCTCCATAACATTTCTCTTTGCTCTTATTGGCTCTAGCCTCGTAATATTACGAAAAGCATTTTATAATTTGAGTTTTATCTCAAGACCTTTGACACTTGGTTTAAATTAGTGAGTGTATGTTAAAATAAAAAAATTTCAATTGATTGCAAACCATTATTGACAGTCGTGACGTTTGCAGATCAAACATTGAATTTGAAAGTTGAAAGAAACGCAAACCAACGAACCGCGATTATAGAAATGCTTTACATTTCCTTGAGAATACCGAGATTACTTATCAAAATTATTCGGATTCATCACCTAAAGAATATTATAGTTTAGGGGCACAGTATAGGCGAAAAATTCGTAGAGCTCTTAAAAGAGAGATTCGATCGTTTCTTTAGATTAAACAGATAGTCAAGATTCGACGAAAGTTTAATAACATTTTTAACTAGTAAAAGGCATACGTAGTGCATTAAAAGTGACTGGACAGCTGATACGTGGATGCAATCGACATAGAACCCGATGGAATCGTCCATAAAAGCAAAAGTGGCTTAAGAATTATAATCGATTCAGAAGGTCTAAGCGAATTCTAAGCAAGTTATTGACATAAGTTAAGAACACAAGTGAATAAGGCGACGATTGCTACGAAAACTCGTTGAAAAGAAGCGAGAAAATATCATTAGCTTTATAGATGATAAAGATTTGGCAAGATTTGGCAATTAAAGGCAACGCTTGCGTCAAAACAAGCAAGAATTTAAAAAGCCGTTACTTTCCTTTACGAGATTACGATTTAAAGAAGAATCTCGAAAAAACAATATGTACATATATATATATATATATATATATATATATATATATATATATAGATATATATATATATATCTATATATTCATTTCATTGGACAGAATTGAAACAGAAAGTTTACGTGACCGTAGTTTGATGAACCATTTTGAACATTTTTCTATTAAATATTCGAAAAGAACTTTAACTTTGCTGTTGTATGTTGAGATTTAGACCCACATCTCATAGGATATTTTCTGGAAGCTTGCTTTGCTAATGCTTTAAGCTCTTAGCCTAATACTAATAAGAATTCCCTGTTAGATCGTTACTTATTAACCCTTATCTTCAATATATAGCTAGTGTGTGCTTATTCCCCATTTCTGATTAGCAACGCCATGAGGACAAGAGGGCGTCATTCCAAAGACTATATAAAAGATATTTTCTTATATAGAAACAGGCGACATCCTGATTTCGAAGTAGGGCTTAACACAAACTAGCCGGGTTTTTGTATTAAATTCTCTAAATTGATGCTTGATTTTGTTTTCATTCTACGTTTCCCTACTGGAAACCTTGATGTTGTCTGAACATTGTATAGAAAGGCATACAGCATTTTATGCTTACTTTCCTATAAAAACTTTATGTGACGACCAAATTTTTAATCGCATGTGTTACACCGAGATTCCGAGACACCGGGACACCGAGACATTTGCACTTTTCTTTAACGCATTTTCCAAAAGCATTAAAGTCTTCGTTTTCGAAATCATTTCGTCTTATGGCAAATTATTTATATTCGAAAAAGAAAAATATTTTGTAACAATTGATGATTGATTTTGTATAAAGGTCTTTATAATTAAATTTTCTTCTTCTTTAATTTGAATACTTTCTTCGAATACTTGACATGTCTACTCTTTACGCTCATCTAATGGGAACAGGCACACACAACTCATATTTGTTCCAATTACCGGCAAATAAAGTAGTAAACCTTCTCAGTGAACATCCTGCACTAATTGGAAGACAAATACTCTTTGGAAAGATTTAAAAGAGAGAGGGAGAGAGAGAGAGAGAGAGAGAGAAAAAAAGCAGGCAAATGAAATGAAACAAAAAGCTTGAAAAAAAAAAAAAAACAAAAAAACAAAAAAAAAAAACTCTTACCAAAGCAACGTAAATGTAATGACGAAAGGTGTCACTTCTTTTAGCCGATCTAAAAATGAATTTCCCATACGTGCGAGCTTATATTCAGTAAGATTGTATGCAGCTTGTATGCTTATATTTACATGCTTTTGTGGGATATGTGGAGCATGTAATAACACAAATGAATTTTAGTTAATGTTACTTGCTGAACACATCCCTACTGGCGTTCGTATACGTTAAAAACGGCACACGTACACATTTACACGTTAAAAAAAAAGAAAAACGAGAAGACAAACAAAAAAAAACAAACCACACCACCCTTGTGCTGCTTGCTATTATAAAGCAACGTAACAAAGTTCCGCTCTAATGCCAATCAAGAATTATTTGCAGTGAAGAAATTCTGTAATTATGTCTTTGGGTTTTCATTCGAACAAGAATGTCGGTCTCTTCTTAAAGCTTAGAGCTTAGGCACTAGAGACAACTTTGGCACATATTTTGGACCGAAGTATTTTCTTTAATATGCTTGCATAGCCTATACAAAGCAAAAAAAAAGACAGAGAAAGAGAAAGAGAAAGAAGCGAAAAAGATAAAAGAAAAAAAAAACAGAAAAGAGAAGAGAAGAAGAAGAAAAGAAGAAAAGAAGAAAAAAAGGAAACATATGCGAGTGTGTTTGCATTTGTAGTTCCGTTCATTTGACAATCTTTAAATTAACCGTGTGTTTGCTCCATTAATTTTTACTATTCCTTTTTCTCTCTTTCCGTACAGGGAACTGAATATCTCGAGGGCTATAGTATAAATGTCACAAAGACCTACAAAAAGCAACGACATTGTAAACACAAGAGACTGTTTGTAACAGAAGAAACGATGCCTGACATTAGTTTTCCGGTATTGCATGAAATTGACAACAACAACGTTATTGAGGGTGCCGCTCGAAGTAGTCAAAATTCTGCAAGTGAAACGGTGCACGGATTAAGTAAAGCTCAAGGCTACAGTCAAACGATTACAACAACAACACTAATACTAACAACTGTCTATCTTTTGCTGCAACATTTAAGCAGACGTTGGTGGCAGTGCTGGCGTTTACATCTAACGTGAAATATTTCACAATTCATTCAACAAACATTTGCCGCAAAGTGAAAACGACGCCGCTTTCAACTGCATTCAACTGCGCGCACAAACTGATCTATATATATACATTTATATATACACACACACATATACACATACACATATACACACAGATACACTTTACACTCAAGCATTCATTTAAGCATATACCTACCTACCTACCTACCTACCTATAAATGCAGTAAATATATGAATGATTTAAGATGAGAACAAAAGCAAACGTTATCTAATATTCTCTTCTCATTGACATTTCCCATCGTTGTTATTTAAAAACAAAAACAAAAACAAAATACAAAAAAATATAATTTTTTTTCTTTTCTTCTCCTATACGTTCAAGCGTAACTTTTTCATTTTGTCCCACATCGAAAAGTAAAAAACAAAAAAACCAAAAAAAATAAAAAACCATATGCAAAAAGAAAAAACAAAAAAAACAAAAAAAGAAAGACGTTAAAACGATAAGTGTAGAAATTATGCATAACGTAGCTTTAATGATTAATTGTCATTGATGGTGAATGCGATTTATAGCATTTTTATATGATAGCATAGACTAGGACGGGACAGACGAAAGCAGAGCAGAGCAGAGCAGAGCAGAGCAGAACAGAATAGAATGGAATAGCAATAGAAGAAGACGAAGAAGACGAAGAAGACGAAGAAGAAGAAGAAGACGAAGACGAAGAAGACGAAGAAGACGAAGATATCGATAGAAGACAAGGAGAAGCACTTGAAAGATTGGTCTGAATTGAGTTTAATTATAAGAGCGAGTTCGAAGCGAAAGGAGCTTTTTGAAGAAGGATATGAGTAGGAAAGGAAAGGAAAGGAAAGGAAAGGGCATCGACGATAAATCTATTATGTGATGAAAATGCTCGTCAATATAAACAACTTTAACAACAAGTGATTACTTTGACGATGATACTCTGTACTCACTCCATATAGCTGTTAAGCTGTTGCTCGATAAACTAAAATAACGATAATTGATTTAATGATAATAATAATAAATTTAATTCGCTGTTAGATATTAATCACTCAATATTAACACTCTTTGGTTGTTAGTTTTTTATTGCGTATAGAGCGAAAAAGAAAAAAATAAAAATAAAAATAAATAACTTAACTTTTTGTGTACAGTTAGATGAAAAAGAAAAAACTTAAGAAAATTTTAACGCGCCAACAACGTAAACGATATCTCATCATTATCTCTCGACTTAACCGCTTAACTGGAACAAAGAGTGAAAATTTTCAATCCATTTCATTCAGCTAAGTTATGCTTCGTCGGCATACAGATCGCGGTAAATATTCAAAAGTCAAAAACGTAACGTAACGTAAATTAACCGCAAAATTTCAAAGAGTTGAAGAAAGAACGAAACACATAACAACAAACATATGTAAAGAGTTTACACAACACACAGTAAATGACTTATGACTTTTGTTTTAATAAAAAGCGCTTAACCAAGTGTTGAACTATTGCCCGCATCGCTTTTCCTTACTTTTAAGTTTAATGAAAGCGAAATAAAATTACTTTTGAAAATGTTAAGCATAACGGCTGCGCTGAACTCATTAAATGAAACGGTTACATAGTAATTATAGATCAGGACAAGTATTTCTTCCCTTTTTTTTTTTAAGTTTTTCTTATATACACATGTATATGTATATATGTATTAGTATATATGTATTATATGTGTATATGTATTTATTTATTTTTTTGTTTTTAACATATACAAGAAACAAAAAAAATTTCTTCATCTATCTACTCTTCTTTTACACTTGAAGCTTTCATTTTACCATTTATTAAGATCTGCTGAGTTGAAACCAAAAAAAAAAAAAATTAATAAACTAACAGAAATATTTCATCCGATGTATTTCAAAAACCGAAACGCTCCAACCGAACTGATAAGCAAAAGTCATTGCTTATGAGTTATTCCGCGAAATAATGCAAACGACTTAAGTGCAGGGAGATTCCATCTTATGCATAAGTCCGAATACATATATATTTTCAATCTTAGGTTTTTATGTAATTTTTGAGAATCCTTTTAAAACTAAACTAAATCCGGCAAAAAAAAAAGAAATGAAAAGAAATATTTTTATATATAAAATGTTACTTCAAAGTAACTAAAATTCATTCGCATTTTTATTCATCCGTGCGAGAATCTCTTTTGCTTTCTAATAAACTGTTTTCAAATCATTTCCATAATCAAAAATTCTTAAGCGATTTCAGCCAAATGTACAAACAATCTTGCGAACATTGAATCAGTCACATATGTTCTCGGTATGTGCCATCGGATGTTGTGTATAGTGGGGACAGTCAAAAAGCATTCTCTGGAGCATCCCTTTCAAATAAAAACATACAGGATGGGTCAACTATTCGTTTCTTTTATTATTACATTTTAATAATTTTTTTTTTATTAGGAAATTAGGAAAAATTCACTGCCATAATCTAAGTAATAGAGCGCTACGCGAGCACACTTTTTTTGTATGCCTAATTAATTACACTAAAGATAGATGGGCAAGCTGCAAATGCAATCTCAGCCTCCCAGTAAGCTATACTAAGGATTTCTTGCATATTACAATTATCCTACAATCGAACAGATTCGCGCAACATTTAAGCAAAGTGAACATCACAGTCATTTTTATATAGAAAAATTTTTAAGCAAATTCCACTTTCATTAAAGTCAATCTCTCCTCAACGCCTTTAGTCACACACATATATGAGAACGCTTAGGTTATTTAAATTATTGTTACTATCGTTAGTGAAAAAGAAGAAAAAATCTGATATTAAATTATTCTTTCAGAGAAATTCTACAGAGAAATACAAATCTTATGCCTCGATGCACTAGTAATGGTACTTACGGTGTACAGTTGGTTAGTACAGTAGGAATAAAAAAGAAAATGGAGCGACAAAAAAAATAAATAAATAAATAAATTAAAAACAAAATTGTGCCTAAAGAGATTAAGAAAACGTATTTAAAGCTCAAGATAACTCAAATCGCACTAGAGATGATCTAAACGCGCTTCAAATCATTGCCCGATAATTATTTACTTTTCTATCGGTTTCTTTCTAGCTATGAGAAAAATCTCAACAAAAAATGAGTTATAAATGTTTAATACTCATAAAGAGAATTTGCTTTTCATTCTCAAAAGATTTTCGAAAATCTACGCTCACCTATTAATATCAATGGGATTGATTGACATAAAAAAGTACTTCATATTATTTCGTGTGATATTTTTCTAATATCCTTACATAGAGTAAATTCGCATACACTAGATTTAGTACATGAGCAGCAAGCGTAGAGGTTGAACAAAGCCAAATTTCACATAAAGATGAGTTTTGAAAAGTGAAAAAATATGATTTAATATCATTTTTAATATTATAGAGAGCATCTAAACGAAATCCAAACTTTATTAAATTCTTCTATTCACTTAAGTTTGTCATTCAGTCTCTTTACTAGATGCTTAGAAAACTACAAAGACCATAAAATTGATTTATTTATTTATTGTCTAAAAGCAGCGCAGCATAATTTAGATCGTATGCTCAAGCGCATTGAAAACTCTACTGCACATGGTCTTTGAATACGCGACCATTTAGTTGTTAGTTGCGATCCTTTGCCTGCCCGGGCACTCATGTCGATAAATCCATAAAATATTCCACAGATTGGGTAATCGGAGACGTGATTGTTCTAAAACTCATCTACATGTCGATATGTTCATCCGTCCATTCTACGAAAGGGCCTGCGGTTGCTATACTCATTATACAGTTAAGGTAGAAATTTTAGCATTTTCTGCTTTCACACATTAATTCGATTTGCTATAAAAATCACATTACGCTTGCAATTGTAATAGAGATTGAAAGAGTTTTTCAAAAAATCTATAAGAGATATTAATTAGATCGAAAGGTGACGAACATTTCAAAATTCGGGTCGAAAGAAAAAAAAAATTCAGTTCTGATTAATTCATTAAGCAAAAGTTTTCTTTTCCACTTTTTTTATCCAATAACGTGAATTAACAATCACATCCAAGTGACCGTTGGTTTTTTCTTTTCTCTTTCTCTCTTACTATCTCTCTCTCTCCCTCTCCCCCTCTCTCTCTTTCTTTCTCTTTTTCTGTCTCTCTTTTACATAAATTACATATGTGATGTGAACAAAAAGTTTGGGCATAAATTTACTCGGCAAAGTTATTAAAGTTTTGTGTGCACTGACTTTACAACGAAGCCGGTAAAGCAAATGGCAAAAGGCGGAGAGGAGAGTTGTAGGCCACATTTAATAGTTTTCTATCATAATCTGTTTTCGTTTACGTTTATGGGTTTCTTTGCTTTTTTTTTTTTCATTTGTTGTTCATTTTGAAATTGACGTGAGTTTTGTGTAAAAATAGAAATGCAACACACATGCATATAGAACAACAACAACAACAACAACAACAATTTATTAACAGAGAGGACTTGATCGATTAAAGCGTATACGTTTCGTTCGAGATATATTGGATATCCTTTACTTGATAGCATATGAACGTACATTGCGATGTTAGGTCTTCATATTGAGAATTTTTATATATAGTTTAGAGGATAAGTATCAACCGGACGAAGAATAAAAAGAAAATATAATTGTATTTTTTCATTTTTTTATTTTTTTTTTTTTTGTTTTTAATTCAAAATCATTATGTTTATAAATATGCAAAATTTAGATTCGATGTCATTCAATGTTTAGATTTGAAAGGTAACAGAAAAAAAAAAAAAAAAAAAAAAAAGGAAGAAGAAAGAAAGAAAAAAAAAATTAAAAATTAAAATAAAGAAAAGATCACAACACAAACATAACTAACTATATGATTAGTATTAGTTGATATAAATTAAGTGATGACTCTCAACTATGATTTATGCTTTATATTCATCGATAACTAAAGTGAGCGAAGATGATAATGATAATGATAATGATAATGATAGTGATGACAATGATGACGATGATGACGATGATGATGTTAGCATTTAAAATTAAGCCAAAGAAAAAAGAAAAAAAAAAAAAATCAATAACTATAACATGAATGGATTGCCATCTAATTCAATTTAAATTAAGTTATACACACATTACATATATATTGATATTTATATTTACATACATATATAGATGCGGATGAAACGTGTTAGCTGAACTAAGAGAAACTCTAAATACGATAAGAGATACGATGATTATTATTTTTCTTTACTATTTTTCTGTTTTCATTTCCTGTTTCATTTTTTTTTTTTTTTTTTTTTTTTTTTTTTCATATCCTGTATAACTGTTTAAAGATTGAAAGGATATTTTTGGTGAGTTGCGTAAATAGTTTAACGAAAGAGTTATTATTATTATTATTATTATTATTTGGATACATAAAGGAAATGCTTTGTTGGAATTGACGCTCAAATGATGCGAATAAAAACAAAAAATGCATTATTAATGAAATCATATGAAAAGAATATATATTATATAATATACGTATGTGTTCATGTTCTATTTATACGTATGATTATAGGTTTAATTACAAATTCATGTATATGTATAAATGCATATATATTGATCGATGATTCTTCTTAATTGTTTTAATATATTTATGGTGAATTTCCCGTAGATATCTTTATTTATTTATTTATTTATTTATTTATAATTTTTTTGTGCTTTGGTAGTTTTTTTTTTTTTTCATTTTTTTTTTTGTTAAAAAATTTTTATATTACCTTTATAGGAATATTGAGAAAGTATGTAAAATTGATATACCTGCAACATATACATACATGCGTGCTGGCATCATCATGCTTCACTGCCTGCTTATTATTGCCGGTATGTAAAGAGAATCATCTATATACATATATATACATATATAATATATATATATATTATATAAAATATAATATATGTATATATATATATATATATATATATATATAGTTTGTATATATTATTAAATATATATACATTTACGCATACGATAGACATGATGTATGCGATCATTTATATAACTACTAATGCACGTATGTATGTATATTGGCAATGTAAAGCAATGAAATGAAAAACAATCAAAACTATTAGTAAAACTTTAGTCTTTATAAAATCTAAGAGAGAAAGAAAACAAACAAGTAAGACAAAACTAAAATGAATAAGAGAATAATAAAAATAAAAAATAAGAAATTATAAGAAAAAATAAGTAAGGAAAAGAAAAAATGAAATATGAAATAAAAGAAAATGGAAACTTTATCCTACAAGGAATAAAACTAAATAAAATAAATAAAAATTCTTACATCCGTACATATAAGAAACATAAATACAGACATACATACATACATACATACAGACATACATATAAGCATCCTCCCTACATACATACATACATAATAACAAACAAATATGAAAGAAACTTTTTACATAAATTCATTGGAGATTTTCCTCCTATGACAAATACTCGAACACGCTAACTTACCTCTATACGTTATAGATATACACTTACTTACATACATACTATAACTAACAGCAAAAAAGATGCTTACAAAGGTTTTAGAATTGAAAAGATGACCATGCTTTAACAAACTAACAATCACTCATAAGCACGCGCATACAAACATACATACACTACATACATACCCACACACACACATAGCCACACACAAACATAACGTAATATAAACTTTTTAATACCACTTGGAAATGCTTTATATACCTGCAAAAATTTTTCAAAAGCGGTTTTCTACTATCACTCACTACCTTTGCCTATACTTACATACAAACAAATACGTTCACAGTACATGAATACGTGTACAACTTACTCTATATATTTATAAAATTTTATGTTATTTATAAACTTTTATATATACACATTCTTAATATTATTATTCAGGCAGCTCACACACACCCACACACACAGACATACACCCACACAAATACGTAAAAATGCACTGAAGCCTTGCTTAACCATTTACTTAAAAATATTACTAAGAAACCGATTTTTTTTTTTTTTTTTTTTTTTTTTTTTTTTTTTTTACATTTCTAAACTTATTTTCAGCACTACAATCTCTGGTCAAAACTAAAACTAAATAATATTCATCCCTTGTGAAGCGATAACTATTATTCAGAGCTTAATATTACTTTCTGTTAAAATACAAAAAAAAACCAAAATTTTGAACTAACCGTTAAAGCATTAAAAGGATCTTCTTGAAGCTCAAATACATTTTCAACTTTATTTTAATTCAAATTCTCTTTTATGGGTATATGTCATATTGCATCGGATTGCTCAGAGTTCAAAGTCATTTTTAACATGTCGTCAGCAATGAAGTTAAAGTTTAAACAAATTGATTGATGGTGTTTTGGGAAAGTGAGGCACACACAACTCGTTCGCTTAATTTGAAAAAATTTTCACTAATTCAACTAACGGAAGAAAAAACGATTTAAGGACGGTGTCATGATCGCAACATATGACCCGCGATATAACACAAAAAAAAAACTTTAAAGCTACATTGTCTGCGTAAACTATTATTTAAAAATTTTCATTCCAACATCCCTGCATTTTGTTCTCGCGAATGTCTTATGCAGTGGATTACAATGATGAGCAAATACTGCGAAGAAGTTTTCAATCATTTCATGACTCTATTTTTAAGCCATACGGCGATTTCTTGATCTCGATATTATTACGATAGACGTTTTTTCAACATTTTCAAAGACTCCGCCCAGAAAAATTCGATAGGAAAACGCGGTATGCGCGAATTTGCATGTATACAGGATGTCGCAAAAAAAATGTATACACACATTGCACGATTATAAAAACGGTCTATATTTAGATGGTTTCCAGATTAAGAGTACAAATTGAAGCAGAAATAGGTAGAATTTAATTAGTCTGCGGAAATATTCAAATTGATGACCATTTCGATCGAAACATTGCTGATAACATGAACCAAGGGAATCGTAAACGTGACGAATCGTTTCTGTAGGAATTTCGTTACTTCGCCCTTAATCGATCGTCTATTGTCAGTTTTATCATATAAACGTTATCTAAAAAATCCAGTGCTGCGGGATGTGTAGAGCGTTGGGGCCATTCTATATCACACTTTCGCCCAAATCACCTGTTCGGCAGATTTTCATTGAGATGACCTCGCACCGCGCTATGATAGTGCTAAGAAGGTACTCTACCTTGCTGAGAATAATAAATAGACCTTTTCATCCTTAATCATCTCATGACATCTTCGTGCAGTAAATTCAAATAAGCGGCAAAAAGAGTAAGGCATTAAAATGATATTTGTGTGCTCCTCCAACCGCTGTGCAAGCACCATTTAATAGCTAAAAGATCTAGATTATTATGATGATTATTTCATGATCAAGTAAAGACTACACAAATTGATCTAAGTTTACTTAAACCAGCATTTAACCGATGCTAATGAGTATTGAGTTTAATCAAACAACTTGACAAAATTCCATTCACAGCCTTTAATGATTTACTTATCCAATCATAGAGTACAGAGATAGTTGATCTTAATTCATTGCAAGGAACAAAAACTAAATATCGATTATTTAAAGTAATATTTTGCTGTAAAGCGACACACAGATTATTACATATCCGATAATCTGGGATGCGAGCCGAATTCAGTATTGTGAGGGTAAGCAAATCGATGCATTGAGAATAGGTTTCAGTGTAAACAACAACAAACCAGCATTAAATATTTTTACGTTTCTTAAGTTAAATTCACTTAAACATACATAGGGTACCATATCGTAACGCGTGACGCACATACATATGCTTAGGCATAAACTTTTTTCTTTTTCTTTTTCTTGTCTTTTTTTTTTTTTTTTCTTTTTTTTTTTTTTTTTTGATAAGTAAGAAAAGAGAAAAGAAACATGTAAGAAACATGTGCATAACGTTTATAAATACGTATTTAGTGAAAATTTATTTATTTACAAAAGGACAAAAGGAAATACATTTACTATCTATGCATATGTAAAAATTCATATATTGGAAGTAAAAAAAAAATAAAAAAAAAATAAATAAATAAATAAAAAAAAAAAAAAATTAAAATTGAAATGGAAAACGAAAACGAAAACGAAAAGAAAGAAAGAAGTTTAGTAAGAGCAAGAGGAAGAGGAAGAGGAGAAAATTAAATTAAATTTATGTGTACGTAATGTGAACGCAATATCTAAAAGATCAGCACAACGAGACACACACACACACACACACACACACACACACACACACACACATACAAATAACGATATGCATATACACTCTTACATTCCCTACGTACGTAAGTAGTTTTGAGAAGAATAGAAAAAAGAAATCAACTATTTTTATATGCGACTATTGAATATTAATGTAAACATTTGCACTTAATAACGACACATTACACGCATGTATACATATATATGCATACACATATATATATATTTGTTGTTTTAGTATAATTAGTTTCACATAACATCAATAAATATTTAAGTAATTAGTAAAGTTAGTGTTAATCTTAAGTAAAACTTTGCGGTTTTTTTTTTTTCTTATCTTCTTTTTTTTTTTTTTTAAGGCAACGGGACGTTACTTTCACTTCACTTTACCCATGCATGGATACATGTATACGTAGTATATAGCTATATAGCCCGCCTATCATTCAATTAATGTATTAAAAGAATACAAAATTTTCACATAAAATTCCTTCTATTTTCCTTCTTACTCCACTTAAAGGCTATTAAACAAAGAAAGAGAGAGAAAAAAAAAAAATTATATGAAAAAATTTGGAATTAAGCCAACTAGGTTGAAGTGGTCATATAAGCAATAAGAGAAATAAGATTTTCATATGATTATAGAGCAGTCATGTGCAAATACTCGCTCTGAACGTCTAAGCAACTGAACATAGAGCAATCGAAAGGCTGTCATTTTCTTTCGATAAGCTAACAGCAACTTAATTATACCCTAGATTTTGCACAAATTTGCAAACCATAATTTACGCCTAACTATCATCTAATCACTAAAACTATAGAACTCGCATAGGGTACGGGTAACAAACTAGATATTTGTTTCGATCAAATGACAATTCGCAGAGTCTTTTTATCTACAATAGAATCTAAATTACTCTGCCTACTCACATATAAATCATATAAAAATGCAGTCATCTGCAGTAAGCAAAAAGCCATTCTACAGACAGACAACAGATCTAAGAAAGAAATAATAAAAAATTCTCAATTTTCTTGATCAATGTCACGAATACACCGCACTTTCGGTAAGTTTCTCAAATGTGTTTAAAGCCCTCACAATAAATATTTCATTTCGAGTATTTTATTAGCTTCAAAGATCTTAAACTTTATGCATATGTAGGTGTTTGCTAGGTTTGTTAGATGTTTGCTCTTAAAGAAAATCGTTCATTTGAATCTTTAGCATTCAAAGTGAATAACTCTCTTACAAAGTCAATCAATCTCTAGTAACATTGTTCGACCATTAAAGGAAATGTTTTAACAAACCTTCACTATACAATCGCAAATTAGCCATCAGTTTTAATAATGATAGCAAATCTTTTTTTTTTTTTTTTTTTAATTCTTCAAATAACAATTTATGCCATTAATCATGGATAAGCAAACATTGTTTATTTAGTTATACACAACAACAATTGTGGCCTAAGCTATCGATCATCAATAATGCAATGGACCATCAATAAAAAGAAAAAGAAAAAGAAAAAGAAAAGAAGAGCAATAATTTAATAAGCTCTTCAGAAGAGATTGCAACCTAATCAACGTGTTCTTTAAGATCCCATAATTGTTTGCATTCATTGATGCAAAATTAGTCATATGACGAACGCACATACACACATAGACGCAAGCTAATGAAACGCTAGATTTACATATGCTTTCAATCAATAATCACCTTTGCCTGAATGATTGTTGCTGTTGTTGTTTTTGTCTATACACTATATCTAGAATTTCAAAGGCCCTTAATTGCGACTGCATTTAATACATCAATGACTTGCGTTAGATGCAAGAACTCTATGCTTTAGTTTGCCGATTTACACGCATTCCTCGCATTTGTCGATCGTATTCAAATTACTAACTGGTAAACGATACCGAGAAAATGTGTTATATGTACTATCCGAAAATGTTTATCGTGATAGCAAAACAAATCGTTTAACGAAATAAAAAGTATGACAATAGATGGTCCTTAAGATTTGTACTGCATTATTAGATCGATGTGCCTATTATATTATGTATGCCAGGAAAAGGAAGATATCTGTGTATGTGCGTTAAGCCGCTTATATTCAAGCCGCATATGTATTCAATAATTCACATTTTAGTTTCTTCCCGTTATTCTTAATATTAAATGCTATATATGGATGGAAAATGTTATATAACACTCTCTCTACCGCAAAGCCAAAGCAATAAATGCATAAAAGGCAAAAATGCAAAAATGCAAAAATGAAAAAACAAAAACACTGATGAGAAAAAATATTGATTTAGATTTTTAGGTTTTCCAACAACAACTACCAGAATACCTACTTACTGTTCTAGTATGTACCTTAAAAATTTTTTACATATATTGAACGAAAACGAAGAGAAACTAAAAAAAAAAAAAAAAAAGAAAGAACAAATCATTAAAGTAAAAAGCATAAAATTATGTAGAAAAGCAAAAAAAAAAAAAAAAAAAAAAAAAAAAAAAAACAAACTTTAAGTAGAGAAATTCATAAAATTAATTGCATCGATGATAGGTGAAATACATACAGAAAAATACCATCGCACACCTATGCAAATGAACAATTCATTAATTGTGCTCATTACCTAAACACACAAAACGAGTATTTAAATGAAAACCATTCGGAGCCAAAGAAACCAGAAGCAATAAAACATTTAAACATTGTAACAATTGTGTGCATGTAACTGTAATGGTGCCAGTAAACGTATATAAATCATAAAACACAAACCCATATAATACACACACACACACACACATATATATATATATATATACATAGAGAGAGAGAGAGAGAGAGAGAAAGAGAGCGAGTGAAAAAGTAAAAAGTAGCAGAGAATATGCACATTACGTATGTATTTGTATGCATAAGTAATGAAAATTGCGAAATAACTTTAAAAGGCCAATAAAAACTCGCATGCAAATTCAAGAAGAAGAAGAACAAGCAAGAAAGAAAGCAAAAAAAAAAAAAACAAACAATCAACTATAATAACAGCAAAGGCAAAAAAAAATAATAATAAATAAATGAATTAATAAAAATAATAAAAATACACAAAACAACAAGTGAACAAACAAACCCACACATCATACATACTTACAGTCATATATATATAATGTTTGTGTATATGCATTCACATACGTAAATTCATGCATACATTTGTGAAAAAAAAATATTGATAATAAAAAAAAAACAAAAAAAAAAAAAAATTAAAATTAAAATAATAAACGTAGCAATAATTAAATTGTCATTACCCAGCGTTGTAGTCAAGTAGCGAAATGTTGTTAGTGAATAATAAAATATAGCCCCAAACATACTCGCATACACACACACACACACACACACACACACACACGCACAAGCATATGCTCAATACGGAATCGCAACTATTTCTACAAAAAAAAAAAAAAAAAAAAAAAAAAAACCGTAGCGCAATCAAATAATCGATGAATGCGGCAAATTCCTCTAAGCAAACATTCTCATAAACATAATTACTTACGTTTCAATTTAATTTAATTTCAATTCTTTAACATTATCCCGAGCATGACAGACACATCAAAATGTATAAACGCCACAATAATGATCCACGTCTAATTGTAAGAAGACGCACACATATGCACGCGCACAGAAAACCACATTCACACAATCAATGAACCGCTGCAACATATTTCATTACACCTTCTACGTTCGAATCATTTACAAAAGCGAAAAACAGATATATCCTAACAGAAATCGTACGCTGTATGTACGTAAAAGTATGATGATGTAATTGCACAAATGTGTTAAGGAACACATGTTCAAAATTCGAAGATAATCAATATGCATTAAATACATTTATATATATATATATATATATATATATGTATGTATGTATGTATGTATGTACAATATGTGGATACAATCCAAAACGCCAATCATACATTTCATCATCCATGCTAACATGGACACATATATGTGTACACATAAGCATTCTAGTTGATGCATATAATGATAGTGAGACGGCGATGGCGGGAAGGAGATGGGGATAGAGATAGATAGATAAGTAGATAGGTAGATACAGACCAAAGAGACAGTGAGAGAGAGAGAGAGAGAGATAGAAGGAAAAATATATAAAATTAGAACCTGATAGAAATAACACAACAATGAGAGAGCAAAGAAAAAAAAAAAACACTATCAGTTAACAGCCAACAACAGTTCACAAACAGCATAATTATGAGTGTAGTTGCAACGGAAAAGGAAATCTAAGTGTATTTCTATACACATATATACATATATACATATATATGTAATATGTATAGTTGTGTGTTGTAAATATAAATATACATATACTTAAACGTATTGTCAATCTTCGATATTTATACGCAACTAGCTTTCAGTGATCAACACCTGCCCCAAATATATATGTATATAAAAGAATATAATATAAATAATATATCACAAAATATATGCAGCACAAAGAGATTAAGTAAGAGACGGAGAGAATTGCCGAGACAGGCTTTGTCCTTACGTACATATATTTCATTGAACTATCATAAATTGAAATGTGTTGTTAAACGATTATTTATTTATTTACATTATACGAAAGCAAGCAAAATAATTATATTAACCTTAGATACCGAACCTTGAATACCCACCGCTTGCAAAGCAATTTATCCTGAAAACAGCCAACTATTTAATTTAAAACAAAAACATATGTCCAAAAGTATGTTACATTATTTTCGATCAAATGTAAAGACTTTGTCTTTTATCTGAAATGTCTCTGAAGGCTTTAAATTTTCTTCTTTTTTTTTTGTGTGTTTACTTTATTTAGTATTCTGCTTAATAGGCAGATTTTCTTTCTAAAATTTTTCCCTCCCTTTTCTAAGATCCAAAAGTATATATAGTGGACCTTATAAAAGATATACATTCGTCGTCAATTTAAAATACTGTTTATCCGTCCGTGCGTCTATTGTCTGCAATTGGAAAACTGTAAGCGCAAAAGCGCGACAGCTGAGATGGAAACTTTGTACAGTTTATTTTTATATTATTCTCGAAATTTTGATTGTTCGATTTGATCAGCTCACACACTCTTAGAAATACTTCAAAAATACCTATAACTATAATGCAAAAGATGGCTTAAACTAAAACTCCACATAAATATTGATCAGGACAAGTTTAAACTTCAATGGGTGAATAGACGTAACGTGTTTCAGGAAAATTTAACTTAAAATCTATAAAGTAAATTTGAACACAAAGTTTGTTAGAGCAAACAATGTTCTAAAGCACCGTGGAGCTTATGCCGAAGATTCGTCCCAAGCCGAATATGGCTTCCTCACTTGCTTAGATATGCTTTCAATTTATTTCCTGTAAAGAAATACTTTAAACTGATTTGAAGGTTACGTCTTTTTTTCTCTTTTAAGTATTTCTTGTCCTCAAACGATAAAAAAAGTTTATATATATATATATATATATATCCACTTACATCTCCAATAAGACATACAAATAAAATTAATAGTTTTAAATAAAAAAGTAATAAAACTATTAAAGGACTTGGAAAAATTAATCATCTTATTATTCTCCCTCCTACATAATTCTTATAAATAATAATTCTATGAACTTAATATAACTTAAACAACATATTGTATAATAAATACAACATTGAATAAAATGAATTCGACAGACACATCGTACATCGTGGAACGTAACACGCATGAATTCCTACCTGATTTCTATATATTTGCATAAATTTAGTGCACCCGTAACTGAATTTAAGCTGCTTTCGATTTTAAAGCCATACACCCAAGATTATCAATAAGATAGGAATGCTTGGTATGATGTTTAACGACATCTCTTATTGATTAGATCTTTGAATTGATTAACATTAGGCGGTTATCAGTGTTTCAACATAGATGCTTGGCCACGACTATAGATGCGAATTTTTATACGTAGAAAGCAGAAAATAATTGTTTTTTTTTTTTAGTTTTTGAAAACAGGGATAATCCCAGGTTATGTTGCGCTATAAACGTGTCCTTTGATCGATTTGACCCATTTTCCGCATACATTGCACGTATGTACGTTATGTGGTGTCGAAAGTTACCATCCGAATATGGCAAACAAAAGTGAATCCTTCGGTGATGAATATAAGAACTATATGTAGTCAAGAGTTAATAGTTTTTTAGATTTAACCGGACAAGAATATAGAAAAAAAAATCAAAACCAAAGGTCAAGTTTTCTGTTCTACAACATATTCAAAACAAAGGTTACATGGTTTTACACGAGCAGTTAGTGTTCGTGGGTTCAAATCTCAGTGCAGTAAGGCACAGCTGATCGTTGCTATAGTGAGTGCTTAGTCGGTAAATACTTAACACTTGCCGATTGGAAATGCATAGGCTAGGCTGTTTCCACTGCCTGCATCGTTCTCTCTCCTCAGTTCTTTCTGAGTGGAGTTTATTAGGTGCACATGATTGAAACGATGAAATTAACGTAAACTGGTAATACTCGTAACTGCATCGTTTTAGATATATTTTGTCAGTCCACCTGTCCATCTGTCTGTCTGTTAAATGCTATGGTAAACGTACTCATGATCGCTTCAACTTTCACAAAAACAAACAGACAAAAACAATACGACCAAAATAAAATTGAGAGCATCCCGCCTTTCTCAGTTCTTTTCCCCACTACGCATAAACAACAACAGATAGACGATATAAATTTCGACTTTTGATCTATTCAAAAATACAAAAAATAAGTCACGCGACTCGTGAGTATGAAAATTTGGTGCCTTCATTTTTTCTTCGTTTTTGTTAGGGTAACGGTGATGGGTATGAATATAATTTTTTTACTTTTCATATACAAATTTACAATTTTTAAAGGTAAATTATTTTTTTTAGATATTAAAAACGAAAGATGAAAGTAAGCTGCGACACTTCACCTACACTAGAAGCATTCTTTATCAGTTTTAGCGGAAATTAATCCATCTGTCCGTCTTTTAAAAACACAAACATATCTTGAGAACTTTTTTCGCAAGCAACTTTTTCGACTTTCGACTCTACTCGAGTTAAGATGAAAATCTAACATTACTTTATGTTATGTGTTCTTTCTTTTGAAAGAAAAAAAAAATTCAATAATTGAAAAATTATTATCGTAGGTTTCTTGTGTAAGCATCTTGCATATACATAACAATATTTAAGTAATCTCTTACTATACATTAAGCAAAGCCAGCAGATATTATATATAAATGTATCATAAATCCTAATCATCGGCTTATATGGTGTATGGTAAATGGTGGATTTGAAAGGTTCGTTTAAAGCTCTTTTGGTTTTCCATTTGTTTCTTTATGTGACTTGTGCATTTAATCAATAGAAAAAGTTTCGATCTAAGCCGAATAAAATCTCTTTCTCATACAAAATGCTTTTCGATACATCTGATCATAAATACTAGAGACTTATAGGTAAAATATGTTGCACACGTGTGCTTATGCATAAAATAAAAGGAATAATAAAAATTTTATTTTAACATTATTGCTATTATTTTAGGTTTTTTTTTTTTTTAAATTTATTCACATAACTAACTGTGAGCGCATATATAAGTTTTACAAGTAAATGTTACTACATGTAAAATATGTTGAGTTGTGTAAATTTTATTTATTTGCTTTAAAGCTTACAGTGATTATGCATAGCTGCCATAGAGAAGCATCGGTATATGCGCCTACGTTTAAGTGTCCATATGCATCTGCAAATGCATAACATTGCAATTATAATTATTTGCTTGGAGGAGAGAGAAGGGCTTACAATAATATATATATATTTACGAAAGCCAAGCCTCAGAAACTCCAACAATAATCACTAAATGAACATACACGTAAACGCACACACATATCGTATATTTTTACATATTCTTATACATACGATTGTTTTATTTGAATTTTTTTTTTTTTTTGTTTTTTTTCTTTTTTTTTGTTTATTTGCTTCTATACGGACATAATAAATGCGAAATAAATTAAATAGAAAATTAAAATATATATTATTGTAATTATTTAAATTGAATTTCAATTAAATCGAACTAAAAATAATTTCCAGCAAATCCTTGTACATCCAAAAGCTCAATTATGTAAATTTATTACCCACTAACTACGTCTTTTGTATACAATGAATGCATTTTATTTAATTTGTAAATATTTTTCACATACATTAAAATGCATTTAAAATAATAGACAGAGTAGAGCGTTCTATTCCGTAAGGGCTTTGTCCTTGCCATTAGAAGATTAGAAGGTATTTCTGAATTGTAAACCATGCAAATCCATGCAATTTGCAAATTGAAAACGAAATAATATCGATAATAGTCGACTTCGACTATCGTTCGATATCGTTATCTTAATACTCATACTAATGCAAAGAGACAAACTGATGATCGCTTACTAGTAAATAAAAACAAACGAATAAATAATCGGATGTTTAGTGGATAAAAATAATTGAATAACGAATAAGAGATCGGATGAAGAGCCAATTAGAGCCTAAAGCAATCGTAAAGCAATATAATGAATAATAAGCGATAAAAAAAGATACCTGCTTGCAATCATAATACCGTACACATCGAGGGAATCGAGAGCATCTATAGTTTCGGAACAATATCGTTTAGCATTAATTTTCACAAATTAAATTCAATTTTCAAGCGAAACTTCATTAAATTTCCCTAATGTTTGACAGCAAAGAAAACAAGAAAAAAGAAACTACGTTTTGAGCAAAATTGGATAAAAAGCTATGCTTATTATGTACATATAAAATAGCACTCAGCCAATAGATGTCTTGACCTCTCTCATTGCTAATGATGGTCAATTTCAGACTTTAATTTCAACTTAATTGATTTTCACTACGAATTTATTTGCATAACAATACATTTAGATTTGTAGAGATTACAATCGATAAAATTGCTTTATACATCATAAGTCATCGTCTATTCGCTGGAAGGCATAGGGAAGTTCATGCTTTTAAGTCACCTCTCCAGGTCTATGCTTCGCAAAAGCTAAACACGGCAAATTCCTAAAATAGTTTGCATTATATAAGACTTGCTCTTCCTCCTCAGATGAAAAGTCATCTCCTATTCGCTGTAAGGCAAAGGGAAGTTCATGCTTTTAAGTCACCTCTCCAGGTCTAGGCAAATTCCTAAAATAGTTTGCTTAATATAAGCCTTGCTCTTGCTTTTATGATGAAAAGTCATCTCCTATTCGCTGGAAGACATAGGGAAGTCAACTCTGCAGTTCAATGCTTCGCAAAGGCTAAACATGTCAAATTAGCAAAATAGTTTGGGCGTATAGCAAAGTCTAGACATTTCAGTAGAGTAGGTTTAAAAGAATTCTTCATATCGGAAGCGATTTATTCTAGAATACAATTACAGAAGCCTTACAGGCATTCCTAGAAAGAGATCGTATTCTTAAATACTTTCAAATCGTGTAAATTTTTGTTTGTTTTTTTTTTTTTTTTTTTCACCAGAATACCGGTGTTGAACACCTTATTACACAGATGCGAACGAAAGCATACAAAGTTTTTAGGCATAAGGCATACGCACAATACACATACATACGATATACATGCTCATGATACATGTGTATGTGGAATAAATTAGTTTACAAGTAATTAATTATATTGTATTAGACTTTATTTAATATTTAACAATTGTTGAGATCACTGGAGCTTATGTGTTTTGTTTTCTACTCCGTATATTATAATTTTCTATTTGAATGAATATTTGGACCGTGATTTGATTTGATGCAAAATGCATTGTTTTGGTTTTCATTAATGTGTGAACAAGTTTTATATAAAAAAAAAAAACCTCAGCATTTATTACTAATATTACAATAGGATAGAATTGTGAGTTCGTCTTAATCCATTCGTACATGTAATGATTTTGTAATTATGTTGAACAAACGAATATGCATTGAAGCCGCCTTATAAATTTTATATGTGTTTGCGTTTTGAGAAACTGAGACGATTTATTTACATCTCGATTCTTCTTTATCTGCCACTTCTATCTTCTTCTTGTAGATTTATCTTTGATGTCTTTCTGTCCACATGCTTCTGCCCCGATACATGGCCGTCTCTCTCCCTGCTTTTCAACCTATTTATCGGTCTGTCGCCTTATCTATTCAGTTTTAAAGATCGTAAGCTCAATTGTCTGTCTGCGTCCATTCGTTTTCACTCTTTTTTTCTATCAACATTTAAAGACACAATCAGTTATGTACTAGAACTTCGGTTCAATTTTCTTATCCGCAATCGATCGATCACTAAAAACGAGTTAACGAGGCTTGATTAAATAATAAACATAAAAACAAAGGGATGCCATAAGATGTAAACATTTTTGTTCTATACTTGATTTCAAATATGTCTGTCCAAACGTGCGTCTTCTTTTATTCGCATATCTAAAATCAGGTAGCAAAAGAAAAGCGGCCAAGGCATCTCTGCTTGATTGTTAGCCACAAATCAACTAAACTGTAAATGTAAATATCTTGTGCGACTTATATGCCCTTAATTAGGCAGAAAGTTTAAAAACTTTGTTTTTTGTCAACTTTTTTTATTATTAATTATAACAAAAATAGATGAAAATCGGAAAAATATCGCATGAAAAGGGCAAAATAAAATATATTCTTGATCGTAATGGTAATCCGAAGAATTATCACCTTGGTTACAATCCGAATTTAAAAAAAAAGAAAAAAAAAAAAACTTTATTCTTCATTATCTTCATTCATTTTTATGATTCTATTTCAATAGTCTTTGTGCGAAATACGAAATAATATGAGCGAGTAAAGCATAAAGAATTTTAAATGAGATTCGATATATATATATATATGTATATGTATGTACATACATAGAAATGTATATTTTACTAAACGTTCCTTAGTGCTTAAAAACGAAAATCATACATGCATACATGCATACATGCAAAATATAAGTGGATATATTCATAATACATTAATTAATTTCTTTAATTATATTTTTATATCATGAAACACTTTAATGACTTCTTTTGTTTTCCAATTAAGCAATAAATAATGACGATGAGCCGTTGTGCATACAAACTGTCATATATAGATAGACAAGTATGCAAGCGCTGACATACTAAAATTCACGATCATTTATTAAACAATTTTCGTCACTATTTAAAATGTGGTCGACAATCATTTTGTCATACAACGTACAAAATCAAAGATATCCTATTTCACTCACAAGCATAACGCATACAATACATACTTACAATATTACCTGTAACTATATATTTATTTGTATGTGCATTTATGTGGATTTGCGAATATTATATTATATATATATATATACGTGCATAGACATGTGTGTAGTCAATAAAAATACATTTATGTTGTGTTCAAATTGTTCATGTATGCCTACAAAAAAAATATACACACATATATTTTTAAATCATTTCGTCAGTTTAAAATTAAGTTTAAATTATTAATTTACATTAAATTGTGCAAAATCGTACATTAATATAATTATATTACCTTTATTGTGTTAAATATAATGCGAACCAATAAAAGCAAACATATATATATATATATATATATATATATATGTAAGACATATGTGTATGAAAGAGAGAGAGGAAGAAAAACAAACAAAAAACAAACAAAAAAAAAAGAAAGAGATGAAAAGTGAAATAAAGTGAAATCCAACCAAATAAAAAAAAAAAAAAACAAAAAAAACAAAAAAAACAAAAAGGAAAACAAAAAAAAAACAACAACAATAGCAATAACAGGAAAATAAAAAGCAAATCATTAAATCTGAAAAGCAAATAAAAATATACATAAATACATAATAAAAACAAATCATTAGCTGCTGTTTCGTATTCACGTAAATCAAAATGTCATGCCATGCCATAGATATGAGTAATCATACATATATATATATATATATATATATATATATATAATTTTCTACATATATATAGCAGGAGGTAAGTATATGTTAATATCAATAAATATTCATAACCCTAGAGATAATAAAAAAAAAAAAAAAAAAAAGTGAAGGCGATGAGTAAGCAGACCAAAGGCATTTTATTTCATATTTTTATGGGAGAAAACCAGTTTTACGCCATTAGCATCATTCAGGAAACAGCGAATGGCGAATAATTGCAACACATTATCTGAATAAGAAATATTAAGACGAAGTCTTTTTTTTTTTTTTTTTTGCACACATAATGATATTTAAAAAGAAATAAAAAAAAAAAATATTAAACAGAAATATATTTAAAAAAAAAAAAGGCATTAATTGCAATGACGTATGAAAACTTTATTTAAAAATACATATGCATAACTGTTTTCATACGAAAGTTTTTTTTTTCATTTACACTAAATTCATTTTACGATTACAATTTATTGAAACCCGTTGCTACCGTTTCATTATATAGCAATTAAAGTTTTCAAAATCATTTGAAAATTATTAAAATTTGACTACTACTGAAAAACATTTTCTTTCTTCAACGGGCCCTTATCTTGCTTGCATGGTTTCGTGGTTAATGAACAATTGCAATCAATGTCAAAAAAGAAGAAGATAACTTTTAAGATGATTGGAACTAACATTTTAGTAGATCCTCTCTGCATTCGTAAAACTAATTCGAAGAATTGCATGCTCACACAACATATCCCATGCAGGGGAGACAAAAAAATCGAATCGTTAAAAATTATATCGAATTCAGTATCAGTTAGTTCTGGATTGTTGATCTGTCTCTGATTTTTATTCAGCACTTACCGCTACAAAGGAAACACTAATAAGATATTATATTATATCGCATGGACAGAAATTTTTGATCCCAAATATTAGTGTTTTTAATACAGCCAACAACGTAACATGCTATGTTTGACTAAGCTTTTTAATCGGTGATTGTAACATAACATTTCCTATATATAGTAGTACTAGGTATACACCGATTTGGATCTATGCGCGGCTGCTATAGAAAAATAACATATTCGAAGCTTTACGTATACATCCAAGACTTAGCGTAACGTGTTGCCCGACCACAATATAAAAAATTAATATAATCAATATAATAAAATATATCCAAACATTATAGACAAGCAAAGCCGACTATTGCATGCCCTAAGCCTAATTTCATTATTCATTCATTTTCGTAACATTACATCAACAATTGTATCTTGCTTTCAGAAAAAAGCATATTTTTCAAGGTATTAACTGACATTGCCCCGATTAATAAAATTTACTTTTCTTGTTAAAGATTTTATGACTCCACACCTATTTTCGTCATAGATAACTACAACTTACACTTGGCCGTCACAAAAAAAAGGATTACTGTTTCTGAGAACCTTTGTATAAGTTGGGATAAGGATCTAAAGAGCGCCCTTATGTGATTCCAAGTTCCTACGATCGATATTTATTCAAAATATTAAAAACTACACCTTTTCGCAATGCAAAGGTTCAACTTTCGCGGTAGTGCTTATATAGGAGGGCCTTCACAAAATTTCCCCATTCGAACTAAATTTCTTCTCATCAGATTAGAACGTCGAAATACTATTACTGAGTAACTATTATCGAGAAATTCCGAAATTTGTAAGTTCAGGCTTTACAGATCGCAAAAATACTCGAATCTTAACTATTGCGGTAAACACTTTTGTGTATCAAATGCTGTCAAAATATCTCAAAAATTGCACACTTACAGGATGAAGAGACGGAAAAGCTTAAAACGATTCAGAAAATGCTTTCAAGTCGAATGTAAGGTCGATCCTTCTTTCGATCAGTCTTTCAGAATGCTATATACATCCGCACACTTAACGCCCCAAATAAAGTGGAGTAGAAATGCGCAAAGCGTACAAATGGCAAAAATTAGTTCACAAACAACATAACCGACGTATTATATATATCTGAATATTAGATTTCGACGGATATGTGATTTAACCAATTTTTGGCTCGTAGAAGTTTTATGCCTAAATTTAAGATAGCGTTCAATAAGCGTTAAGCGAAACTTTATGATCGCCATCATTATTAGCATAAACAAACAAATAGATAATATTTACGACCCTTTTCATAGCGTTATAAAAAACATTTGTACAAAGAAAAAATAACTGATAGAGTTTTTCATATATACATTTTTTATATGAAAATATTTAAAAGCATCCCCTACGGATGCAGGTCGTTCACAAATACACAATAAATCTTTCAGGCAAATCTCTTTGTAACATATAGTCCGATTACAATCGCATAAGCTTATATACGCGATGCACACTAACTTCAATATTAATTCGTTTAATCGATTTGAAAATTATTTGTAATCAGCTTAACCATTACTCTAAGGATCTTAATCATTACCCTAAGGATCTTACCATTCGTCATTGATTGGTCAGCTTAAAGAAATAAAGTGTGTAAAGAATCGAAAGCTTAAGCATTAATTTTTAAGCATATACCGGAAAATACTTGGTTCGAGATTTAGCAGTTTAGCAGGTTCTGCGCACAGAACAGTTTCAAGGTCAAAAGTGTTCAAAAATACCTGCGAAAAGACCTTCTTGATGAAAGTCATGGCAACCTTGCAAATCCTTGCAAGTCCTTGATAATCTAATTCAAACCTAACCATCATATTTTTATAAAGAAGGCAAAAGGATTACCATGTCCAAGAGAAAAAAAAGCTATCTCGTAGGTAGCTTATATAACAGCAAAGCTTTTCGCGAAAACCAAGAAAAGACCCATCGTTTGCTACAGCATCGCTACAGATGGTCTCTTAATTCCTTCGTATATTTCTGCCTAACTAATTTTATAAACAAATTATAAATGCGCCAGCATGGCTGAGAACAAGTCACTTATGTGTCTTGATTTTTGTTTCCTCCCTTGAGGCCAACTATTCATGTTTGCACTGATATACCACGAATTTAATTGTGACGGTATGAATATAGCAAACACACAAATTACGAATTACCTCGTAATTGACAGTCAAAGCGTTTAATTTTTGGTAAAAAAACGTTTTAAATTTTTTTTTGCTTTCACCAGCCACTCAGTGTGTATGTGAGCGTGGTATTAGTAAGAAAGGATTAGGTGAAGGGAGAGAAGAAAAAGAGGACTAGTATTTTTGTCCGTGCGAGTTGAAAGTAGAGAGAATGGGAAAAATATGCGAAAGACTTCATCTGGTAGAATGGGCCGCGGTAGTATACCGTGCGATAACCTGGCACGCCGGACACCCGAGTGAATGAAAATACTGAGAAAGCCGAGTAATTCCGTCAAAAAAGTTGATTCGTGAACAAATCTCCTTTATCCCCTTTGAAACACTTGGCGTGCATATCCCACCTCATACCTTGAAAGCATTCTCTTGATCCATGAGCATCTAAGTTGTTTACTATATCGATCGACTAGGGCCGTTAGGTCTACACATGCGAATTGTATTCTAATTTTGATAGGAACAGGTAGAGTAAATGCTGCGGATATCAGCTTCAGGGGAGTGTTTATAGCCATCGCTGTGACAAACCCTTATCTTCGATAGCCTCTTTCGTCACTTTAAGTACATGTGCCAGTGCGATGAACGTCATTTGTATTTGCTGATGATCAGAATATCATAATAAACGTTATTATTAATATATAAAAATATATTTAAAAAATATTCTCAAGGACCATTACCATATTCTATAGGACCAAGGACCAAAGGTCTACAAAAAGAAATATTTCAAAGACGCTTTTGCATTATGATCAAAAACTTATCTTTCATTAACAACGAAATCAAACTGCACCGTATTTCAATTGCGTGAAAACTTGATTTAGCGTTTATCCGAATTCCCCGAGTCTGTCAGCGACACAATCCATCGACTCATTTACCATATATAAAGTATTTCCACTTGATCGATTATCAAATTTAAAAAATTCTTTTTATTCACATTTGCATATAACACTATTATGCCTATGCGATAAGCTCATCGCAAAATGCGATCTATGCTGGCGCTTAATACCATCAACGCCTTGAGATTTGCATTTCTTTGATTGCCTGAACCGTTTTCTTTTTTCTTTTTTTTTTTTTGAATCTCAATAACTTGGAATTAGAAATGGATAGGAGCAGTCCATCTAAAAGAACAACTAATGCAAAAAATGCTACATAACCAGACATGCTTTAGTGTGCAATTGTGTCGCCGCGAACTCACTGAAAATGCAGATAATTTCAAATAGGAACTCAATGGGATATGAAGATTTCAATGGAGAAATTCAAATCAAAGCAAGAATTTTTTGCATTTCGTTTTCCTGGTTGGTTACCGTTACCACGTTACCACGTAAGTGCTTAGAAGAATTAAAGAAAAAAAATGTATGCTTTGAGAGTGTATTAGGTTGTAGTTTGTTTCGTTTTATCATAGAATCGAATAACAGAGTATATTATGTTTCTTATTCATTCCGTTGTATTTATACGAAACAAAGGAGCAATGCAGTACATGTCGTTGTTATTGTTAATGTAAGCATAAAGTACATGGCTTATAGCGACCAGGCATAGGACAGAAAGAAAACAACGATCAGCTAAAATGAAAAAAATAAAATGTTCTCTATGTAATGTCATGGAACAGGTCTTCATCATTCGAAGGCATACGAAGCAAACAAAAAAAAAAAAATCAATAAATTTATTTATTATATTCGAGTCGGTCTAGTAAATACCCTACACAATTTTTTCAAATAAAATTCTTAAGTTAATTGCGTCATAACATGTCGAAAATATAATATCTGTTTGCTTTTAAAAATCTCTTTTTCCGAGATCGGGATGGTACAAATTTGGTACATTTAATTTAATTTGTTTATGTGAAATTACTATTACGATATAGTTTTTTGCATGAAGCCTAGACCCTTTTGTCATGTGATCTTCAGTTTTCGTTAGGTGAGGAGATTCAAAAATTGCCCCAGCTGGTCAATTGGAAATTTCTTCCATATAACGACTTTTCAGAATAGGCCGTTATATGGAGAGTGGTCGAAAAAACCATTTTCAATAGCGTTCGTCCTTGGGTCAAATCGTCACGTGACTGTACCAAATTCCATCGAAATATCTCAAAAATTGCAACCTGCAGCATAAACACAAATTTACATGGCCAGACATCAGACCGACAGACGGACAGACGGACAGACAGACTTAGACAGATCAGACAGATTCAAAATGTGATTCTGAATCGATCGGTATAATAAAGGACGGATAAGAATACTGATTTATCAACTTTACCAAAAAGGAAATGCATAATGAGGACAAGACACAAGAACACTAATGACTTACTGTTACGCAAAATTATCTTTTTGCGACTTTACCTTTTATGCGAATCTTTTAAGATAGCGTAGGTTTTATTTTCAATTCTTCGAAGGTGGATTTACAAGTCAATCATTTACAATAACTTCTATTTATAACGTTTCAATGCTTCTTCTACGCTCTGTTCATCAATTGTATCTGACTTTAGCAAATACACTGAGTAATTACCCTTTCAAACGAACTTTTCATTTCATTGCGAAATTTTCGAATTAATCGCTTTTTCTGCGAATCCTTGTTAATCTTCTCGCCAATCGCTAGCGGCGTCGACAGGTAAAGCTAATGGACACGTATTTGCCTTTTACATATTACGAATAACGGGTAGATTTCATACAAAGTCATTGTGTGATTTACGTAACAGTGGTTTTGCTTGGTAGTAAAGTGACAAATGGGTCATAACCTAGATTCCTTAAAGCGGAAAGCGAGAATTGCCTTTTGTAAAGTTTTGACTGAATCAATATGACAACGAACATGCAACGATAACGCATTCTAGTGTAGATACAATTGAGCTCGCATATAGCCGTTTTCGGTAATGTACAGCGTGTCAAATTCTTTAAGCCAACATTTCATAAGGCCTAGCACACTGAATGATTGAAATTATTCTTGAAGTCTGCTTAAAAACTAAAAAAATTATTTTGCAAAAATTAACAATTAAAAAACATAGTAAGCCTCCTAATGCACTGATTGTTTTATGTGCATTTTCAGTCACCGTGAAAACCATTTACAAACTTTTACTGACACTCTATAGTAAGTGCAAAAAAAAACTTAGTCGATTTGCAAATGCCTGCCGTTATAAGCTTATTATTGTTTGTCCTGCGTGTACCTTTTAAGATCGCTCCTAAAACATATTCGTGATAAGAGCATTTGTGATAACAACATCATCGATTATGATAAGAGCACTGCTACGCTAGGCATTGTCTGCAGTAAGTAATGTATTGACGTCTAGGCGATGCCAGCATTTTTTTTTACATCCGACACTAACATCATTGGTAAAAGGGTGACGTGAAAGTTTGCTCATAATGTTAATGTAAAGCAAGTAAGAGCATTATAGACGGGCAAGGCTACCCATTAGATATTTCACACCACTTTGCTTATTACAATTATTCACTCAGTTTCTTAATAATATTGTACATCAAAAAGTTACACATTATTTTCATGCAAAGGCGTGCTCTTCATGAAAGTTCGCTTATTGAAGGATTCCTAAAACATCACACTGCGTGATCCAAATTTAGCAAACTTGATTTGCTCTCTTTCTCTCTCTATCTATCTCTATCTCTTTCTCTCTCCCTCCTTTTCTCTGTCTTTCTCTCCATCCCTCTCTCACCATGTCTCTCTCTCTTTCTTTCTCTCTCTCTCTTTCTTTCTCTCTATCTCTCTCTCTCTCTCTCTCTCTCTCTCTCTCTCTCTCTCTCTCTCTCTCTCTCTCTCTCTCTCTCTCTCTCCCTCTCTCTCCCAGTCTCTCTCTCTCTCTTTCTCTTTCTCTCTCTTTATCTCTCTGTCTCTCTCTCTCTCTCTCTCTCTCTTTTTCTTTCTCTCTCTCTCTTTCTTTCTCTCTATCTCTCTCTCTCTCTCTCTCTCTCTCTCTCTCTTTCTCTTTCTCTCTCTCTCTCTCTCTCTCTCTCTCTTTCTCTTTCTCTCTCTCTCTCTCCGTATAAGAGCTTGCTTGCTAAAAACTAGCCCTATGTGATGCAAATTTTTTATCGTTAATTTCTCTGCTGAATTGCTACTACGGACCAATTTTCATCACCAAATACTAAAAATTAAATCATTTTCTGAAGGGTTATCGATGAGAAATTATCTTATATGAAGTGAGCTACAAGATATAGACCGATGTGGTTCAAATTTAATACACACTCATTTTTTATGTCAAATTACTATCAGAAGCAGATTTTCATCACAAAACATTAACAATTGGGCCGGCCGTTTTGGCATATAAGGGTTTACATTTTCTAAGAATCCCTATATGCGGTGGTATCGAAACAAGCGACCTGTGTGCTCCAAATTTGATAATTCGACATGAAATACTGAGAATTATGCCTTTTAACCATATAAAGATTTAGTTTTCATAGGAACACTCCAGCCGGAACATATGTTTCATACCAATTTGCATTGTCGCAGTACTATTGCTTGGCGAATTTTGGCGAGATATTATGATTGGTGGACCAAGTGTACTGAACTATTTTCAATAGCGATCGTCCTTGGGTCGAATCACGTCAATGTACAAAATTTCATCAACATATCTCAAAAATTGCTACGTATAGATTTAGCATCAAAATACATAGAAGAACAGACGGACGGATGCGCGGACTGAAGCTGAGATCGATTTAAATAATGATTCTGAATCAATCGGCATAATAAAAGGTGGGCCAATCTTAAGTCATTCCAAGCATTACATACGTCCGCACAAACTTAATACTACTAAGACTATAGCCCCATAAGCCCCGTTTGAGATACATTGCCTAACTGGTAACCAAGTGTTGAAGAGAAGTATGCAGTAGGTAGTCAGGCAGTTGTTTACCTTAATTTAGAACGTGTCAAAATGTTAATGTTTGTAAAATTGTGTTTATTATTATGTGTTTTTATACGGTTGTGGTACAAGAGCACATAAAATTTGTGCGGTTGGATGTAACACTAAAAAGAACTTGAGATAGACCCAACTTTTATTTTACCGATAGATTCACGATTATTTTCCGAATCGATCTAAGCATGTCCATCCGTCCGTTTGCCTTATTTTCTTGTGTCCAATCTACAGGTCGTTATTTTTGAGGTATTTTGTTGAAAATAGGGACACTTTAGGTTTTTGGCCTAAGGACGAACGCTACTGAAAATGATTCGGATCAGATTACTTTTTCGACCACTTCCCATATAAAACCTTTGTCTTGAAACGTCAATATATGGATAACTGGCAGATGATGTAGAATAATCAAGGGTGGGCCGTGCGCCACTATAGTCTTTTTATTTGTTACAAATTGTAAAATTATTATCGACATTTTTTTACCCTATATATAGGATTATAATGGTATAATGGCTAACGTAGAATATAGTGAAGTTAGGAAAGCTAAAAGTCGTTGCACAACGAGAGGACATATTGTAGATTTAACATACAGACATACACACGTAATGATGAGCAAACACATTACAGAAGACTACTAGTAAACGGGCATTGAATGCGCAACGAACGAATACATGAGATATAACAGTCAAACCTTTTCATTAAGTAGTGAAAGTGAGAAAACAATATTCCATTTATATGAAGATGAGTGCTCTAAAATTATGCCCAAACATCCTGCCTGGCCTTTTCAACACCTTCGGCAGCTAGTGTAGCAAATTTTGGTCATGAACCTTCGAAGTCTTAAATAAAATAAACAATGCGCGTATTACTAAAACACCTACAACTTAGCATAATCTCTAAGGCAATAAGACAAATTTCAACTGAGTGCCAGTTTAAGTATATTTTTCTTCTGCTTCTTCTTTTTTATCATTTAATTTGATATCAGTGATAACGTTAATAATGTTTGCTTTAAATTTAGATTATAGCTCTTACCTACTACTACTACTACTCTTGAAAATGCTATGATTTAATATAACGATTTAATCTGTGTCATGTAACGAGATTTGTCTTTTACGACCATACAAAGTATTATATATTAAATTTTATGACTATTTCGACGAACTAGATGACAACCTTAAAGTGAACAAGCGATGCTCTTGTCATGAAAAAAAAAAAATGTTTTTACAAGACTTTGACTCTATGAGTGCGTCGACTTACACGTTCCTATGGATTTCATCTCCAAAACTTTAAAATATTTTCCTTCGATTGCCTGTCGGTAGGCCAGTCAGTCATTTGAATAGAAAATGTTTTTAGGCTTTTATTTTATTTCAAGGGCCTTCTACGCTGCACAATTCGACTCATTTTTCCTGTTCGATCTTATGGGGAAGTAAAAAAAAAAAAATTTATTTAAAATATTCAAAAGATTTTTTTCAACTCTTTTGTTTTTTTTTCTTTTTTTTTTTGTTTTTCATTTCGATAACAAATACGTCATATAAATGTACTTAATTGTATTCAGTTTTCAATATGATGATAACTCAATGTTATCAAGTTGGTGTACAAATGTTAAGCAAGTGTGTGAATATAATGTGAAGTTATCTGAATCTGATTGCAATAAAGCAAACTTTTCAAATACGATGCGAAATTATATATGATACGTATGTAAAAGTTTACAAATTCATTTTAATTGTGAAATTTATTGGAAAGCGAGAATTCAGTGATAAAGATGAGGGATTATCTTTATGCATAAATAAACTAATGTGTCCATATCTAATATATATCCATTTATCCCATACATGGTCGACATAATTACAATTGCTTTCACTATATATATATATATATATATATATATATATATATATATAGTATATTGTGTATATTGTGCACATCAAGTCTGCATTTCAAAAGTAAAAACAATTTCATATTTTATAAATACACATGTCATCCGAAAGACAGATATAAATATTAATTAAATGAAATTTGTTGAATAGATAGATACATAACTATTGGACTTTTTAATTAAAAATTCCAATAGCCGACAATATACAAAATCTTTGCACACTAACCTACACACAATTGCACAAACGTTTAGTTACTTATACAAAAACGTAAATATAGATAAAATTCAAAACTACAAGCATTTTATACTAAAATGAAAAGTTTTGGCCAAAAAAAAACAAAAAAAAAAAAAAAAAAAAAAAAAAGGGAAAAAAAAACAACAATAACAAATTGAAAAAGAAAAAATAAATAAATAAATAAAAGAAAAAGTTTTATTCGTAAATGTGTCTGTAGTTCTTGTATCTGTATAAACGGTTTGTTATATTCTTGTACTTGAAATTTGGCCGACCAACCGTCCGACCAAACGTAATTCACACACAGGTAAAAACAGAGGGAATTATACTAAAGTTCTTCTGTTTTTCTTTTGGTTTTTTTCTTTTTTTTTTTTTTTTTTTTTTTTTTTTTTT